>JASAND010017894.1:0-18532 GCA_030248195.1 Trissonchulus latispiculum
TGCGGTTAAGAACTTTCCAGTACCTATTACTGTTAAGCAATTGCGTGGCTTCTTAGGTATGGCTGGATATTATCGGAGATTTATTAGTAATTTTAGTTCTATTGCGGCACCAATGAATAACTTGCTTAAAAAGGATGAAGGTTTTCACTGGGATGAAAAATGCCAACAGGCTTTTGAAAATCTAAAGCAAGCTTTAATAAACGCACCTGTTCTTGCGTACCCAAATTGGGATAAGCCTTTTATTCTAACAACGGATGCTAGTGTTGTGGGTCTTGGTGCTGTCCTAGAACAAGATCAACCTGGAGAGACAAAGCCTAAACCTATAGCTTATGCTAGTAGATCTTTAGTTGGTGCAGAAAAACGCTATAAAATCGTTGAGTTGGAAGGTCTTGCTGTAGTTTGGGCATGCAAGCATTTTCAGCATTATCTACGTCATCGACAATTCACTTTATATACTGATAACGAAGCCCTTAAGTATATTTTTGCAAATGCCAAAAATCAAGGCTATACTCGAATTGCGAAATGGGCTATTGCACTTTCTGAATTTAATTATCAGACTTTACATCGAAAAGGCGTAGATAATCCTGTAGCTGACTGTTTGTCTCGTAATCCACAACAGACTGTCGTTGAACATGACAACAGCGAAGTTGAGGATGCGAATCAAACTAGCAAATCTGTGAATAAGTTTCAGTACGTATCTGATGAGTTTGATGTAACTGGTGATATGTACCCTCCAGTCTTTGTTATAGAGCAATATACCGATGACCAATGGTCACAAGCTCTTAAAACTGATCCTGACTTTAGTGCTTTTATTGAATATTTGCAAAAAGGGACTTTACCTAAAGATGATTTGACTTGGACTCTAATACGTGATCAATCTAATTTCGAACTTAAAGAAAACGGAATGTTGTATCGATTTAGTATTGACATCAACGGTCGAAAGAAAAAGTGTTCTGCTCGCTTAACATGCGTACCTAGAAAGTTTCGCAATTATATTTTGGAACGGTTTCATTCTGATATTGATACTGGTGGTCATTTGGGTGTACCTCAAACTCATTATAAAGTAGCTGTGAAATATTATTGGCCCACATTACTTACTGATGTTAAGTTGTTTATACGTAATTGTATTGTATGTGCACGATTTTCAATTGGGCCGAGGCACCCTCAAGCGCCTATGAAAATTTATCCGCCAGTGACTAAACCGTTTGAACGCATTTACGCTGACGTTATGCATTTCCCGACTAGTAAAAAGCAGAATGTTTGTGTTTTGGTTGTAATTGATCAACTTACCCGATGGGCAGAAGCTTGGCCCTTACGAAATGAAAAAGCCGAAACTCTTATACGTGTTCTTTTGAATGAATTTATTTTACGGTACGGGGTACCAACTGAGGTGATCACTGATCAAGGTCCTAATTTTCAGGCAGAAGTTACTAATACTCTTTTTAAATTAATGGGTACTAAAAAGTTACGTACCACTGCCTATCATCCTCAGTCAAACGGCTTAGTTGAACGGGTAAATGGAACTATACGGGAAATAGTTAAGAAGTACGTAGATGTAAATCAGCGTGATTGGGATACTAAATTAGCTTTTGCAATGCATGCATATAGAACGTCGTTTCATTCTACTATTCAAGATACACCGTATTTTATGTTGTTTGGAAGGGATGCACAAGTTCCAGAAGATTTGTTGTTTGATAAGCTTGAAAAGCCAGTAGAATCTTTAGTCAATTATAAGACTTCTTTAATACGGACTTTAACTGAAAACTGGCATATTACTGCTCAAATTATTTCTGATAAAGCGGAACTTGTTAAGCAACGTTATGATAAGCGCGTACGTATGAAGAACTTTACTGTGGGACAACTTGTTATGCGTAACATTACTCAAGTGCCTGTAGCTCAAGGAACTACACCAAAATTGGCACCAAAGTACGATGGTCCCTACAGAATTGTAGAAATTTTGTCTGATCAAAACGTGCGTTTGCGTAATTTGAAAACGGGTGACATTAGTAAGGTAATTCATGTCAATAGATTGAAATTGTTACCTGATATTAACCCAGAGACCCTGGAGGAGTTGGAAATAGATATTGATGATCCAACAGCTCACAGTGGTGTTACTAATGTAGATACGTTGCATGATAATAATGTTGTAGATACGTATGATGATGATGTACTTGTGAAACATTGTGTGTTAACCGATGAAGATAAAAATCAAGTACAAGTAGATGAATCAGAAGACGTACAAGTAACTATTAAACAACCGGAAATACAGCAATCAGTGCAATTGCTAATACAAGAAACGGAGACGGCAGAGACTACTAGTCCACATAGTCTCGAATGTGCAGTTACAGCTGCAAATTTTCAAAATTTACCGTTTCCAAATATCCGGTTCCCTCACTTACCCCTACCCGCATTTATTTTTCACTGATGGATATGCTACGTATAAAAATGTGTCGAAAGACAGCAACTATATGTGCACTTTGTAATTTAGGAAAATTAATTCTATATTGTGATCTCCTTAAAATTTCCTTGATGATGGCCAAAAGGCACCATAGTAGATGGAGTGATTCCGAAAGTGAAGAGGAAAAACCTTCTGCTCCTAGACCAAAGACTTATAAAGTAGCTCCGAATCCTGAACAAAGGAAAGCAGAATCCAATAAAAGGAAGAATCAGAAACGGAGTCTTTCCAGAAATGTCGTGGATCGACGTAATTCTCCAGATTACTATGATGCTCCTTCCTATGAGAATCGTCTCAGTTTTGTCAGCTTTGGAAATCGGATGACGCCAGAGGAAGTGAGAAGGAATTGGGAAAAGGTTTATAAATTGGAGAATAAACACGAACGACGAGTGGAAATTCATCCAGTAAGGGAGAATCTCAGTAACTACGAGATTGACAAGATCGCGGAGCGCTGGAATATTCATGCACCTGGATTTTCTTGGCAATTTTCCAAAGGAAATATGTACGAGATATCCAAGGTCGTGACTTCAGCTCCTGGTATCTTGCCTGATTTTCTAGTGGAACGTCAACGTGAAGTCAATCGAGTTTGTTTGGATCAAGGAATTCAGTCCATTATGACGCATCAAGAATTGCTAGAAGCATTACCAATTATGAAAGAAATGTTGCAAGGACGATATATTGTGTTGGATCTAGAGGGAATTCGAAGCGCTGCTTTTGGACAGGAACAAGCTGAAACCATTGGAGCAATCCAGTTGGCAGGTCCAATCACATTTGACAATCCAACGCCAAAGTATAAGATGGTCATTTGGCTTAGTACTATCTTAGCTACAACTATGGACTACCAGATTGTGATGCATTTGTTACGGAAATTCTTCGATCCTCAGAATGGAGCAATCTTTATGTCAGTGGGTGCAGATTCAGATGCACTAAGGTTAACTCGTTGTTTGGACTTACCCGGTTTTGAGGACAGCTGCGTTGAAATGACGGAGTTGTGGCGAAACTTGGGTACAGTTCTTAATTCGGATATGTGTCCATCTGACTTCAAGCCAAAGGAATGGGTTGACCATCCAAAACAGCATGAGGCTATTGCAATACAGCAGAATCTGAGTTTGAAAACTATGGCTAATGCTTGGCTGGTATCGGATCCAAAGCAAGCAGTTAAAGATGCGCCAACAGTATGGGGTATTACTCCATTACCATGGAAATGGCATGCGGAATATGCTTGTGCGGACTTGATAGCTCAGACGGAGTTAGCACAAAAGTTATTTAGAGCTTGTCCAGATGAAGATATTTTGGAAATTGTGGTGACTGCTTCTACTGTGTGTTTCACATATACTACGTCAACTAGAGTTGTGAGGACTATTAGAGAGACTGTCTATAAGACCACAGGTCCGGTGACGAAATTGCATCATTTGCATACTTTTAATAAGTCACTCTACCCAGATGAAGTTAAGGAAGTTCGAAAGGCAGTAGAACAGCGGCGACAACGTTATTTGCGACATCGACAACAGGAAAAGGAAGCTACCTTGCCTAACAACAGTTCTCGTTTGTCTGAATGGGGTGTTTTCTTTCGAGATCCTGATTTACCCATTGCCAGACGACCAGAGGTTTTGTTCCTAATGTCAGAGTATGTCAATCGACAGTTAGATCTAGATTTGCCTTTAGAACCATTACAGTGTATGTTCCCAGATAGAGTTTGTTGGGATATTCAATTCTTTGCATTACCTCAAGAGGGAGCACATACCAAGGATGGTATTAAGAGCAAGGAATGGGATAACTATGAGGCAAATGTGGCGGAACAAATTAGAGCATTGGAAGAGGAACATGGTTCGCCATTGGAATCAATGTTGGATATTATAGCGGAAAAGGAAGAAATGCAAGCTGTGCCAGAGGTCCTTCAGCAACAGCCAGGACCATCAGGAGCTCAACTACCTCAACATCCAGTTCCATCTGTTTCGAAACCTGTAGTGAGGAAACGAGAGCCATTGTTGCCTATACCAGATATGCAATCGAGAGAACAGATTGAACTCTGGGAAGATGAAAGGTCTATCGATTTGCAGGCAGTTGAAACGGATGACGAAGTTACAGTGGAACATTGGGAAAAGCATTTGGTACTAACTATTTTGATCCAACTACCTTTGAAGAGCCTGATACTGTGGAAGGAACTGAGTGTCGTTCTACAGAACGTCATGCAGATCCCCAAAAATCAGATCAGTCTTCTTCATGGAGTTTGAATGTAAGAGGTCTATTAGACATTGTTCATAAAGCTAAAAAGGAAGGTTATCCAGAGGATATTCCTAAAAGCATTCCACATCATGAACAAGGGTTGGAAGTATTTTTGAATTGTCGTGGAGCAAAGCATAAAGTGCGACTTTTAAATGCTATCAATTCGAACGAGTATGTCGCTATGGCTGAACAACCCAAGGGAATTCCAGTTTCGGAACCAGTTAGGTCTATCACTATTTCTGCAAAAACTTCCACCGGAGAGGTCATTTTATCCCAAGATCAGTATTACGCATATTTGTTGAAACCACCTATGTCTCAGGTTCAAAAGGGACAAGGTCGAGCATTTTTGTTGAAATTCCTGTGGAATCAACAGGCTGGAAAACCGAATGTCTACGAAGTTGAATCGGAACTTACGGGTCATCTTAGGTTGACAGATAGATTCTTATGGGTTATTGGTCCAGATGGAAGGTTAGGCATCTATCCATTTTCAGTCTTGATTACGAAATCTCGTTTGTCTTGTGGAACTTTAATTAAGACGGTACCTAGTGCAGTTTTTGAACCGAGTTCGCAAGATTACATCAATGCTAGTTCTTATGTCTACAAAGAGGAACTTAGAATATCTAGGATTGATGAACAGCAAGAAGGTTCTTTACGGGTTGAACAGAACGAGGTATATGAAGAGCCAGAACGGGTTCAAGAGGAAATTCCATTGATTGTTCCCGTAGTACCTCAAGAGGAGACGGAATATGTGCGTACAGAAAGGGAAAAGATCATTCAGCAGGTTTTAAATCCGGAACCTAGAATTCCACCTGCTTCAGAACCTGAAGAAGTTGATGTTGGAGACTTTACTTGGTTACAGCGTGATCAATTGGAAGCTCATGCACTTATTAAGGCAATTCCAAATTTTCAACAATGGTTAAGTGAAAGACCGTTATATACGCGGAACGAACAGGAAGACGTGACGGCACCTTTGAGTAAAGACGTTTATATTCAATGGCTGAATGAAAAGCTTTCTCAGCATACTTTTCGTGAAGTTCTTATTATCTGTAAAGCCATTAGGTTAAATATGGATAGGAAATTTTTGGTTGACTTTGAAAATGTTTTTGCGCCTTTTGACATCTATGATAACATTGCGACACAACTGGTGCAAAATCGACTCCAGTGTGCTAAGTCACCAATTGTTTTGTACCATCTATTGGATAACATTGTCATGTCTCGCTTTCCTGTTAGTTGTGCTGCAAATGTAACGGTGTTTCATCCATTTTTGCAAGCTTTTCGCGATGAATTTCATGAGTTGTTTCATTTGGAATGCCGTAGTCTCATTGAACTACCATCAAATCAACTAGCAGTGTTTAAGAAGAAGATCTTGAAAGCTAATCCAATGTGGGAACCTTGTGATTTGGAAATTGACATGTCAGAACCTAAGCATTCCCATACAGGAGAGGAATTCCATAAGTTTACTGTCACTTTAACTTTTCCACCTATGAAGGACGAACAAGGAAATCAGCATAAAGCTTTGAAGTTTGTTGGGACTGGTAATAGTCTACATGCAGCTACTGTGGTTATCTATCGTGAGCTTTTTCCGGAGATACGGAATTGGCCACATCTCCTCCAACGAGGTTATAAGAGAACCATGTGGTTGCTTGGACGACTTAATACTAACAACATTGCGAATTGGAGAGCGATCAGAGATACTTATGCATTGTTCATTGAAACGGGACGAATTATAGGCTATCCAAAAGTTGAAAATCCATTTTCTGACACGCATGAGAAGGAATGTCTATATCTAGAACCGTTTTTCAGATATGTGTTTGAAGCTAGTTTCATGTACTCGCCTGACGGTGGTGTTACCCTATTGGACGAAACGTTTAGATTTAGGTGTATGGAAACGGCTTATCAATATTGGAAGTGTAAATTGTTGAATCTACCAAATATGTGTGAATGGATCAAGAGCCGACATCTAATTTTGAATGGTGTTCAAATTAAAAAACGCGTGGATAAATATCTAGAGGATTATCCCCATTTACAGCGTTTTTGGAAATCTAGCTATTGACCATTATTAGCTTACCAGGCAGTTATTGAGAAATTTTATCAAGAGCCAGAAACTAGAACTTTCATTTTGAACAACTGTGAGAAGTTCTTTGCGAAATCTGCTAGACAACATCCATTCATGGGTACAGCTTGCGATGCTCGTTATCTTGAGTCTAATTTCCCTTCGTGTCAAACCGGTGAGAACTTTATTGGATGCATGTATCAGAACTTGCTTTTGTATTTCATGGTCGACGGTCCTTTAGACCTTGTTAATCAGCAGAATCGACTAGTTCAAGGCCAAGAGATGTATCGTAGAAAGACTTTCATTGGCAAACGAATACAATTGGCAGCAAGAAGTTGGCTGGACGGCAAAAATGCACCTCCTTATTATGAAATGAGTCAAGGAGTAGTTATGCCACATTTTATTACGAAGCCTAAGATCGAGGATAAGTTTAGAGGACATCCAGAGGGAATTTCTTGTCCAGCGGATCCCTATCAGACGTTTCAATATGGAGCGGGATCTATGCCATATAATTCAAAAATTGAACATCATTTAATTCCGAAACGGTTGGCTTATTTCCCAGCGGCTTTGTTGTTGGCTAAGCAAACAAAGGCTGATATTCGTTTGAAGGATAGGCAATTTATGAGGAATCTTTTACCATTTGAAATTCCGTACCATGAACGGCATAGTCGGTTTAATGTCCCTACGGGTGATAATAATGTGGTTACTTTAAGATCAGCTTTTATGCCACCTAAATTTCGTTCTAGACGTAATCGGTTTATTCGTAAGAGCGTTAAGAATCCTAAATTCTTGCCTAAGTATTTTGGGTTGCCAACGTTGCCAATCATTGTTCTTTGCCAAATATGCCATTTGCCACCTACGAGATTGTTGGGTGAGCCTACACCTTTTGGTTTTCGACGTGAACATCGACCAAAGAGCAAGGGTGCTAAGATCAGAGCACGTGAGGAGTTTATACAAGCTGAATCGGTTCGCCTGGAATATACCAATTACAGTGCTGAACCGGGGCGCATTCGTAACATCGCGCCGGAGTAAAATTGGCCACTGGGTTTTTCATATCATACAAACGCACAGCCTGTATGTTTAACTTCTGGCTGGTGCGCGACTACCTTCACTATGTGCTGACCGTAGGTCACTACAATGAGTGTCTGTCGTGTATGGTAGTCACGGTTATGTTATACTTTTTGTTTTTTCAGTTTTTCTTTTTGCAAGTTATTACTACTTTTTGCTACATTACTACTACTTTTCGTATTTTCAGAATTTTTTTTGAAAGCTAACGTGTTACTATTTTTACTAAAGCTACGTGTTACTGTTTACTTGTTGGAATTTATTACGGAATTCTTGTACTTTTTGGATAGGCAAGCAATTATTTGTGAAGCTAAGTAGTTGTTTTGTTGTTGTTGTTGTTGTTGAAGCTAATTGCTTAAAGAGGCTTATATACTACCTTCAATAATTAAAACGCCTCATATCTTACGTTTAATTTGAAGAATCTTTGCTTAGAAGTTTAGCTTGCTCATATAGTTACTCTGCAGTGTTTAATCAGTATTTTTTCTTTTGTTCGTTAACTGGTATTTTTCTTGCATTAATCTTAAGGCATTCTATGCATAATCTACTTCATTTTTGTATTTTTGTTTGTTGTTTTGTGAATCTCAGTATTATGTGTGACAGCTTAGCCCATATCCTGAAAGCTGTAAAGTGCAAAATATAAAGGGCATCGAAAAGAGGCAAAAGAGGTCTATTAATGATAAACGAAAGACCATAAAATATGTGATGCCAGCACTTAGTAGTTTAGGGTTTAGATAGAACAGCTTTATTGATTATGTTGTATTGTTTCTTTTGACGGGCAAGCTAAGCGGAAGCTATTAATTTGGTGAACTTATTTAGTTTGGCATTTTGGAAATCTATGTTTAATCTTTGTTTTTGTTTTTTAGTGGTTTTTTTGTACAGATAGTTCGTTAGTTAATTGCTTTGTATTTTTGCTATTTAGTCGTTTAGTATCTAGTTGTAGTTTCTTATCTTTAATATTTATCATTACACTTAAATTCAGCTGATTTGCCATTTCAAGGGTGTATAGTAGCTCTTATCTGTGTACATTTCTTTTCATTTTTCTGTCTTGAACTTAGATTTTAAAGCTCGGAGAAACATGGTATACTGAGTGTAATTATGTGTCTTGTACTTAAGTAGACTTTCATTTTTACTCTTTGGAGTGAAGCTTTAGTCATTTTGTAAAAAGATAATCTTTGTAAATCCTTTGAAAACTCTTTACTATCTTTCTCTTTTCTATCTTTCTATCTTTTCACTTTTGCTATTAGCTTCATCTATCAAGAGGCTCAATTTTGGAAATTTTTAGGGTCTATATGTATGTCTAACCCCATTTCTTTTTCAGCTTTACAGCTCTCTTTTGGTGCTTTCAACGGTGCTTTATTGCTCAACATCCTACCGATGAGTCCCCTGCCATAAAATTAGTGCCTCAACCCAGTATCTGCCATTTACAAAGAATGACTTTTGAACTTTGAATTTTTGCATTTAGTCTATTGTTAGTCTTTACATATGTACTTTAATTTTTGTCTTTAAATCTGTGTCTTTAATTTTTGCCTTATATTACACATTTCTCTTTTTTCTGTCATTCCATTGTTTGTTTTGTTTAGCTAGGATTTTTCTTTGTTGTGAATTTTGTTGTGATTTTTCTGTACTAGTATTTCTTTAATTAGTTGGTTTCAGTCAGGTTATTTGTTTGGTTTGTTGAATTCGTAGGTACTCATTCTTTTTCGCCGGGGGATATCATAGCACGGATAGATTAGCTGATAGATGTTAGTCGTTGATATGTGATGTGTTATCTTTTGTGTTGTTGGTTTGAGTTAGGAACTTTTGAAAATTCTTGTTTCGCGTAAAGAAAATTGATTTGCTTTTTGCTTTTGAGTTAGGTTTGGTTTAGCTTAGGACTTTTGTGAAATTATTTTGATGTTTTTCTAGTTCTTCTATTGTTCTTTTTAAATTACCATTTACTTCTTTGCTTTCTGATGATTAAGTTAGGCCCAAGAGTTGAGTTAGGACGGAAAGCACTGTACATGGTAGTTTCTGCTCCTTCTCTATATTTCTCTATATTTCTCTTTACTTCTCTATATTTTCTCTGTATTTCTGTTATCTTGAGTATTGTCTCTTATTTTCTGTATTCTTTATGTCCTATATTAATCTTTTGAAATGTTAGCTGTAAGCTATATGTTACTTTATAAAATACGTAGTTTAATGCCATGTGTAAAATCCATTTAACAGTTATGTTGTATGTGTTATATTAATCTTTTTCTACTGTTGTAAAGGATATTTTTGTTGTATTTAGAGGAACTTTGAATTGTTGTAAAGGTAAATGTAATACGATATCTTTTGAACAGCTGTATAGTTATAAATGTAGTATTTACTCACTGTAAAGCAGTAAATTTTCGTACTGTGCCGGCTTTATAAACGTAATTGTAAGTGTGTTAGATTTTGTGTGTAATTGTGGGATTTTGTGTGATTGTTATGGTTTTTTTATTCATAGTGGCTAAAGGGTACTACTATTTTCATTTGTGGGTTCGTTACTCGACTATTTCTTTCGATTATTTTCTCTTTTCTAATTTTCTAAACTGAAATACTACTTCGCTTTAAAGTGCTATCAACTTTGTTGTAATATTGTAGTATAATCCCCTATTTTTGGTTCTTAGCTTATACTACTGAATTATCTTTTGCTACCACTTTTCTATTATCTTTCTGAAAACTCTTATTCTTTGGTAAACTACTTGGTTTACTACTTGAAGTTCTTTTTGTTATCATGGGTAGTAAATGCGCCAGGACTTCTTATGGTTGCTTACTGGTCGCCCATGCTTGAAAGTACTTTTCTCTTAAATTTTACCATCTTAAAACTCTCAGCAATTATGGTAGCATCTCTCTCTTCTACTTGGAAATTTTATCAGGCGCTAAAATCTTTCGCCAGGGGATAATGTTAAATACTCGCTACGCGAAGTGTATTTCACTATTCTTTCGAATGATTTCTTTATCACTACTGTGTAGAAACCTCGGTTTTGACCCTTTCGTTAATTAGCCAAATTAATCAATTAGTCAGTTGATGTGTATCTTTCGTGTCGGTTAGTCGCCTGCGGGCTCAGTATATCTTCGTATTATTTGCTGTGTTTGATTAATTATTGGTACGCCATTCTCTAATAAAGTCTGTAAGTTCCTACATTAAAGTGATGCCTTTATTTATCTTTTACTAGGGTAGGCTATTAGTTAGGGTTCTATTTTCGAAGTAGGTTGCACCCTAGGCCTATACCTGCAATCGATTAGCCATTTAATTACCGGTTGATACCGGACAGTTAGCCGGTAGTTAATACCAGTGTTAACTTTTGTTGTTCTTTATTAAACCAGCAGTTGTCTAACTATTTTTTAATTTTAATTCTGGGTTTGAGTCAGTTTCTAAGTTTCTAGGTAAACGCTCCGGGGGTAGCCTGGAGTATTTTTAGTGCGTTCTCGGTCCAATCTCCCCTTTTTATTCAGGCGCCAGACGGTCCGACGTCCCCAAAAATTCATATCCCTCAAACCCGGGCGAGCAACGCCAGGTTAATAAGTTAATCAAAAGTTAATAATAAGACTTACTGGCTGCGAGAAAGCATATTGGGAAATTAAGTGTTTTGCAGGGACTTTTAGGAGTTTTTAAGAGACTAATCACAAAACTCTTCATGAAAGGTTATTGGCAGAGAGATAGTACCGTCTTCCGCTACTGCCTATACTACACTATTGGAAATTTTTGAGGTTACCCGACTCCGCTTCGCCTTTACTTCCTTTTCCTAATTAATCTTTTCTTCTTTTTTAAATCCCTTCTTTGCTTTTCTAACTCATCTCACACACCTCCCCTTCTGTGTTCAGTCTCCCATTTGTTTCCCTTTTCCCCCAATTTTTCACTGCATTGTCTTCCTCTCCCACAACCTTAGCCAGTAAGTTAATCTGTCTTTAATCTTCATTTCGTTCTTTTATTTGTCTACTTTACTAACGGAGTTTCTATATAAATCTTACTTTCTGAGTGTTTTTGTCGGTCCACTCCCCACTTTTGCGTAGGCACCAGACAGTCCGGCTTCCCCAAAAACTTCATCGTTCTCCTCTCCTTAGCTAGGTTTGTCCGGGATCTAAAAGAAAGCTTCCTGGACTAGATTTCCTTAGCAGTCAGGGCTTGTTCTATATTGCGCCAGCCTTTGTAGAGGAGGTGGTTCTGTGGTTAAACTCTCTGGCTAATCCATGACATAAACATAAGTTGTATTTAGTTTTGTACCTTCCTGCTCTAGCAGGAATAAAATAAATATTTATTGTTTTAACCTGTTTTTAACTACGCAGCAGATTACTGGACAATAACACTGATTTTGATGTCCAAATTATTAGCGGTTTCCATTCTGATTGCCCTATTGTTTTCTGTATGCGTATACCACGCCTCCAGACAGATTGGTGACAAACATTGTATGGATGATGTTTCGGTAAAAAAAGTACCGGTTCCTCTGCCGAAAGCGCACATGTTCGAGCCACTGTGAGTTTTGTTTATACAAAAGTTAATAATAGGAAGAGCAAACTATAGTTAGCCTCATAGCGTATTGAACCTATATTATACACGAAACAGATGTGTAAATTTCATGATGGTCTTCGTGGCGAGTTAAATGATAGGCGTTTTTGATAAATTAAATATTATCTACGACTTCAGCTAGAAAAATCACACAATTATGATCTCGCATCACTATTTTGCTAATGAGCAGCTCTTTGTAACTGAAAGGTATGCATAATCATATACATTTACAATCGAAATCCGTTTGACCACTTCTCTAGTTGTTCTGGTGGTAAACCTTGTGCTCAATTCGGTTTTGCTCATTGAATCTCTGGATTTTCTGCTAACGTATGAATTTGCACAGATCAAGTTCGTAGAAAAATGATACGAAATGCTTACATGCTACATTGAAAGTTTGATTTGACGTAACAAAAAATTAATATTAATATTAATATTGACAAGTCTAATTTTTAGAGACCGAACCTACTGGTTCATAGATCAGGATACGTCAAGCGTATTTTGTCGCATTCCGAAAAATATGGGAACCCAGATGGTTTCGTTGTTTTGTCGAAAAACACTGAACGTTGAAACATCAATTATGCGGGAAAAAGGCATTTTCCGTTTCGTAAATGAGGTCTGCCTTGACAGTAAGTTCTACAATATCTAAAACGTTCTAGTATTCTGTGGGATATTAAACTATGGGGATTGTGAAACTGCTTACAGTTTTTGTTTAACAAATTGTACACCAAAACTGAATTATTTGAGTCAATGCTTTGACCATTATTTTAGTCTGAATTTCTGTCTTCATCAATCCCAGTGCGGACAAAAAAGAATCTAAAATTAGGTCACAGTATAATGGATAGTATTGCGAAAAATTTCTCTGCTGAAGGGTGTTAGCCAATTGGTTGAGGCAATGCAGGAAGATTGTTTTCGAATATAACATGTCGGCTCCTAAAAGGAGCATGATCTCGCAGCTGTATGTTTACAATCATAGTAAATTACCTTTTAAGAACTCTTTTGATTGTGCCGTTTGATCGGTGTTACAGTTTACGATACGTGTGCTTGAGGGGTTTGTAGGTTTTACCCCAGCTCCAGAATCAGAACTCACACCTCCCCACTATAGCTTTTTGGGCAGAGAATAGTCTGCTTGCTCCAAAATAAACTGAAACTCAAAATTTACGTACTTCCTCCTTCTAATGTTTCATCTAAAAAGCTTGCAGTGACAGCTGTCGAAGCTATTGCTGAATCTTTGATCTTGATTGGCGGCTATCCCACGCAGGAATTAGTCACGATACTCAATTAGTGCTGAAAATCCTACAGTAATCAGTAAGAAACCAGGGTTCAAGTGTAGCAGAATTTAGTAGTTAAGTTACAAAAGTTTTCGCAGAAATTTTAACCTAACATAACTTAGTAACACATGGTATAGAAATTCCAGGCACATACAAGTTTCAGTTAACCACCAGTTCAGCGTGCGCTACAGTCAAAATCAGGCGAAGCAACCGCCTGCTGGCAGAGAGCTTCTTGAAACTGGCAGCATTCACTCCAGCCTAATTTGCATATTGTTGAACGCGCAAATAAAAGTTATTTTGTCCTTTCAACCGGCGGGGGAATATTGTGAATATTTCTCATTATTGAAATACAAAATTATTCCGTGCCCCCACAAGCCGTTTTCATAAAAATTTAAAACTTTTAGCAATATATAGTTAAAGCGATTGCACTGAATACAATATCGCGAAACATCAGGCACCTGAGGTTTAGCATTACAACAATACCCCCTCCTGGTAAAAACGTAATAAGAAACGAAGCCAGTGCTAAAGATAGGACGGATTTTAAGCCTAGTTTCTGTGTAGTTCGTTCAGATCCAGTTTTGTTAATAGCTATCTCGCCTTTAGGCGAGATAAAAATGGTTTCTTGCCTGGTTGTGAGTTCAATCCCTCGATATACATGTACATCCCTGTACATCAGATTAGACTAATTAAATTTAATCTGGCAAGTAACAAAGTTAAACGGAATAAACCACTTTAATCCACCAATGTTGAATTTTGCCCAGGTAAGAAAGATATAAACTATGTCAATTTGTGCTAGAATAGACAAGCGCTCAATGTTTTTTGCCTGCATGCATTTTTGAGTCACTAAGCTAATTTAGAGACACTTGGTTGGTGGTCAGTTTCCTTGTTCAATCTTATTTCTGGTCGTTTTTAGTTGGCTGGATTTGGCAATAGTGTGGGACTTTTAGTTGTGTTCTCTTTTTGGGGTTATCCTCTTCAGTTTCGGTACTTGCCCGGCCAGTTGATTTGGCAAATTCCATTTTCGTGCTTGTCTGATGTTGTTGCGAATCTGAATGCTCATTCTCGTAGGCTCCAACTTCAGATTTGGCGACTGTGTGCTGTTCAAAGTTTTACCCATATTACTATGGCCATAGTTAGCATCACCCTAACTAACAGACGTTGTACTTTTTTACTGGTTACCAACAGTCGTGTAAAAGGTTGAAATCGTGACTGAATGAATTGAAGAAAACTGTTCAGGGCGGGGATTGCTGATAGTAAACATTCACCCCTTGTTAATTGCTATTCGGCCTCAAATTTCCAGGAATTGCAGTTCGGCTCCTGAAATCAAAGCACCAATGTGGTCAAAGGGCGGCTCCTCGACTGCCTCCTAACCAGAAGCCATATTCTACTTCATTCTTCTTCTAAGCCGGGAGCCATATTCACCGACCCTTGTGGAAGGAAATTTGGGCACCCCTTGTGAGAGCGATTTTTCTTAGGGGTACTTTTGAAAGCACAGCACAGCACTTTCAACAAAAAACATCGATTTTCTTCGCCATTACACGGTTTCGAACGTTTGTTAGCGAAAACTAATGATTTTAAGCGAAAAATTACGGCGAAGCCGGAAAAGTTTTTGACATTTTAGTCGCAAAACTAATTTTTTTGACAATTTTCTTACCCCTTGTGTCCAATTTTCTTACCTCTTGTGGAAGCAATTTCGCGACCCTTTGCGGACGGCTTCGCCGAGGGGGGGAATCCCCCCTTGTTCACCTGTGGCCGGGAGCCTTTATATTTACACGCAGGACCATATAGCCGTATCAACTAGAACCGTAGGCACCACGAGGAGCATCATACAAACGAAATCAACTAACCTCCATGTCCTGAAATTCCACAATTCCCAGGCATCATTAACGACTTTTCACCTCAAGGCGGTAGGATTCGGCATGGTCGCCAAATGTGAAAGATGGAAATCATGACAGAACTAATTTAAGAAAAGCGTCCAGGGGGGATTGAACCGCCGAGCTTTGGGTTAAAAGTAGAACGCTCTACGACTTGCGCCACACCCTCGGACAGCGATACTACATCATTACACTGATCTCAAACTTTCGTGGTTGCTGATATTCAAAAGTCTTATTACCCTTCCCAACTCTCAGCTACAGTTGTCTTCTGTGCACGGGGTATACTTCAAACCTATGGGTGTTATCTAAACCTATGGCAACCATACGACAAGCGGTCCCCCAGAACAGCATCCGTGATATCAGCCTTAACTATCCCGGCTACAGTTGTCATTAAGTCTCAGCTTCTGACTCAAATCACAAATACCTGCCCCCACAACCCCAAAGATACCTACACTATAAAGATCTACATTCAAAATTTGAATACCTACAAATAAGAAATTCATAAATTGGTTTAGATACGGGCTTAATATAGAATGCATCAGAACGTGTTAAGTATATTAGCATAACTGTCTTACCTTGAGTGCACTTTGTTACTTTTAGAGTTTCCAAAGGACAGACTTTCTAGGATACCAAACAATCGATCTGAATTTTGGCGAAACTCTTCTTGGAAAAAGTGGGCCATTGTTCGTCATCCTTTTGAAAGATTCATGTCAGCATATATATTCACGTGTCTCGGAATCCGACAGAACTGTTTTCAATGCGGTGGGCCAAACCTAGGATGTTTAATTGCAAGGAACTACCATATAATGAAGCAGCTATCACAGTAAATAATCTGTTTGTTTAATGCTGCTTTTGCACACAGGTTTTATGACGCTTTTCAAAAATTTCAAAGTTCTAAATATAATTAGCAAGGAAACACCCTGGGTCAAGATGACGCACATCTTAGCTAGGTTTAGTACGCTCTTCAAGAAGAAGCTATTTAAAATCCTATATCGCTCACAGCTATCTCAGAAAGTGTAGCAAAAGGTGGCAGTGTCACCTGAGAAAGTCACCGTAAGTCACTAGCTGTTCACTTTGTTGAAAGAGAAGGGTTGGTACTAGACAGCGAGTAATATACAGTTTTGCTCAGACCATAGAGGGTACACTTGGTACCATAAACTTATTATTGCGTACTTTTGTGGTTCCAACTTCATAGGAGAAGTTTTCTGACCATCCAGTATTTATTTGTTTTGTTTTGTTTTGCAAAAAATGTTTTGCCTTGTTGGCAGCTCACAGATGCCATAACGTTTGCCAGAATCATCCGTACTATCATGTGGGTGTTGAGCATACATGTGCATCGTGGGGGCGGTTTCACCCCCCCCCCCCCCCAGACCTGGAGCTCACCCCCCAGAATCCGCATTTTTCCGTTTTTTTGGGAAAAAAACCGAAAAATCCGGTCTTCCGGTGGGCGGCGGCCGCCGGTTCACTCCCCCCCCCAGAACTTCCCCTCCTGCACATGTCTGGTGTTGAGACAATCATTTTGCAAAATTTGGCAAGATCTGTTTTTTTGGATTCGACCGCAGACGTCCACACGTGTCTTAATATCTCAAGTGCTATTGACAATAAGTTCAATATGGTTCGAAGAAGTCAAGCAGAGACATGAATTACTCTTGAAGTGCCAACTATTTTAAAAGTATGTGATGGAAACCCTCAATTTTATCTTTCATTTCTGCTTGTTTTAGGGCAAGCAATTACTCTGTTCTCGGCATCTCAGCACTTCGCTTATATATGCCTCAAAGCTGGCAGTGCAACTTTTCAACAAACGTGAATGATTTTCGACTCTTTTATTACAGTAAAACCAATGACTTCAGGCAAGTATCCCAAAACGTGTAATGCTCGTGCAGCCTTCTATTATGTTTACATTGGTTATGAGGAATGTATAAGGATATTCCTAGGGATCTTTTGCGCTTTTCCCCCCCAGCCCTAACTTTTGATTTTTTTGACCAATAACTTTGAAATTTGGTGTGGGTGCATACTGGAGGCTGGTGAATTCAAAAATTCAGAAATTTTAAAATTTTAAAAATTTTTAAAAAATTTTAAATTTTTGTTTGGTAAGGGGGGGCCAAGGGGAACCAAAAAATTTTTTGAAAAAAATTTTGCTGAAAACTTGCATACAGGGGTTTTCTGGGGTGCTGAGCACGAATCTGAAATCCGTTTTTCGATTCAGCTTTTCGTTAGCTCAGTATAAGCTTACATGTTAAGCTTACAACTTTAGCTTATACTGAACTAACGAAAAGCTGAATCGAAAAACGGATTTCAGATTCGTTTCCAGGGAGAATTCAAATCTACATTGATATGTGTAGAAATTTAAGAAACAGTTACAGTTAATTGAACGGAGAGTATATAACTAAATAATGCCACTCATGCTGTAGCGCTTCCACTAGAGCTGGTGGACCAAGAAGAAACCGACGACAAGCTCATACTGGAGGCGTCAGGCACCCTCGTACCCACGAAACCAGAACCTAGAAGAGAGAAGGGAAAGGGAGGTTCAGCTTTTCACTCACCATTAAAAGTAAAGAATTGGTCCCTCCGTGGATCGAACCTCGGCCATTCTATTCCGGAGCAGTCATGCTAACGACTACACCACGGGACCATCAGTTTAGCTCCCATATCAAGCTTATCAGTCTTTCCTATGCCTGCTTCCCTTACAATGCTATTAGTTATTAAGCCGCAGACATCACAATCGCTGCATACCTCCCCCAAAACACTGTACCAGTGTACTTATTCGGTACTATCTTTTGCCGGTCTTTTGTACTGAACTTAGCTATCCCCAATCAGACCACTCACTTGCTTTACGACAAACTGGACCGAATATCTTTTTCTTGTTTTAGAAACTGTTGTGCTGATAACTATAATTTTTTATCTGGTTGTGCTCACTCGAAAATGCCGACAGGCGACAGCAAACAGTTATTCGTTGTAGCAGTGATTATTCCATTCTAACGTAGGAATGTGAAGTTTGGTGTTTCCGAGCGTTAGGTTTTTCACATTTAGTCCTGCCGAGTCAACTTTTCAAAATCATCTTTAATTAGGAGTTTATCCATA
>JASAND010017895.1:0-11324 GCA_030248195.1 Trissonchulus latispiculum
GAAGAATCTACTACACGCTCACAGTGAGCCGGTCTACCCTCCCGTCCAGTTGCTTCAGCCATACCCGGAACAGGTTGGCCATTTGGCAACTCCGCCTCCAGCGGTTTATTGGCAAGATTTCTGGGGTAGATGGCAGGGACAGCAGCTCCCAGTCGCTGTAGGCAGAGAAACGCCTCACCCGGCACTGGTTGCTTTTCGTCAGGTGGTTCTGCAATGGTTTGTTAACGTGAGTCAAACACCGGTGACTATGACTATGGAATTGTTGAACCAACTGAAACAGATGTTCCGTGAAGACCACCCGGACATGTATCAGTACTTTGAGACCGGCGACCGGCGCACAACTTACCGCTTTGGGTTTATTGCAACTTGGAAATTCAAGAAGATCGATCGTTCTCCGTATGAGGACCCAGAGCCAGAGGTCGAGATTTTTAAAGTGGTGACCTCCGCTGTGTGGGGCCATGCGGAGCTGCTCCGTCGATGTGTCCCGGAATTAACACCTTATGCGCATGTTTTCTCTCGACCAGTTTCGCGGGGTTTCTGAGATGTGTATTGTGCTGCAGTCCAGGAAATAGACCGAATGGAGGCGGTGCGGAGAGCTTTCTGGTACTGGTATCAACCACCTATGCAGGGTGTTCGCGCCGTGGATCCACGGGAATTTTTGGTTCCGTATTTCCGGCAGCATTGTAAGAACTCATACATGCATACTGTTGAAGGGGGACTGCGCACAGAACAGGAACCTGGGATTGTCTTCCCCATGCCGGAGTATATTTATCAATACCGGAAGAGTGATTTTGCGTGTCATGCGGAGGCGCTACGCTATATTACCCTTGACCCTAACCGTCTGGGCACTGAGATCAAGATGGGGGGTGCGACACCGCCTAGAGGTGGAACCGTATTCCTTTGCAGTCGATTCGTGGCAAGGCGGCTATCAGGTGCGAACTATGTACCGCATTCATTGGGATACTTTCTACCAGTCGGAGGAACTCCGCGAATACATGTTGCGTCATCCAGCGGCTCTCTACGGCGAAGCCTCGGGCGAGACGTTTTGGGGCTTTCGTCCGGCCCTGCCGGCACAAGTCATCGTGCGTGGAGTGGAGGACCTCCACAATGAACAGTTTGACCAGTGGTTCCGACGTGAGGTATGGTTTAGTGGCGCGTCCATCCATGGCACCTATTGGACCGTGATCCTTCTCTGGTTTACCCAGGGAGGACCCCAGGACTTTTATTCCGATTGGCAATCTCGGACTCCGCTCTCACAGGCGGAATATGACGAGTTTATTCAGGTCATTCGGCGAAGGATTGAACATGCCCGGCAGAATTGGATGAATGGACGAATGGCTCCGCCATTCTTCGCGGTGGATAATCCGCCTACGGAATTGCGAGCGGCTGCGCTGCGCATGCCGGTGAATCGCACAGGAGAATACATTGATGGATTGGCCCCGCCTGGACAGGAAAATAACGTCTACAGCCCTTGTATTTACGTCGCCATCTTTGACCCTTCCGCCCCTCATCGTGCAGCTTCCCGCCTCCCAATTGATCGCCAGAGCCCGGTTTGGAACCGTTTCTAAACCGTTCCCCTACCCCCTCCCCCGGTTACTACCAGCGACTGGTGTAACTTTACGTAATTAGCTCAACTTACCGCGACGGTGTAGTTGTAGCCTAATTCCCCTTTCCTATCACTATGACGGCGGATGTAACATCTTTTACGGCGGAGGTATCATTGTAACGGCGGATGTATCATATCAACGGCGGATGTATCATTCTAACGGTGGAGGTCGCATATCATATCATTCTATCAATCCATCGTTCCAGCCGCGGTGCCATTTACTATCCTTTGCTCAGCCATTTCATTTACCGTCATTGCTATTTTATTGACCTGAACCTCAATTATTGACTACCTCTATTTGGACTACTATTCCTGATTGGCCTACCTCTATTTGGACTAATACCTTTTGATTCGATTGCTCAATTATGAAGACTACCCTATGATGACTCTTTCCAGAATTCTGATCCCCGATTGTGATTACCCGATGAAGACGATTTGCTCAATTTATGCCTTATTTCCCGATCTGTGCCATTCCAGCGATATAGACGCTCTACTGTATATAGATCCATTCCCGATGAAGACGATTCCCAATTGGTGACTTTGAACTAGTTTATGTTTGCTTTAAATATATACAGATGTTTGCCTTTTTAATTTTTGTGTCGTATTTTTGTGGTGTTCTTAACAGTTTAAAAACTTAATCTTTTTCCGAGCTTTATTCTAAATTTTAGAGTTTCTTTATTTATCTACTTACATTTTACCATTTTCTTGAGTTTTCTTATTTAAAACATTAGAATTTTTAACCATTTATTTAACATTTTACCATTTTCCAGGAGCCTTCTCTTAAAAACTAACCAAATTCTGCGTATTTTGTAGTGATCTTGACGGTGTTTCATGCATAATTTTGCCTTTATATGTGATTCGTTGTATAGTTTTACATGTCATATTTGTGTTTCGTTTGCCTTAATCATATAACCAAAGTTTTGCTCAAAAGTTTTACTAAAACCGGGTTTATTCTTTTCTTGAAGTTTTCTTTTCGTATTTTTATTAACGGTGTGATTGCGGGTTTTGTGTTTCTTAATGTCTATTCTGTAACCTGACGCAACGTCGGAAGATGCGTGACGCACCAGCCATGTCCCTATTTGCACCCTTTACTGCCGCCACATTTTTATCAAAATTTTAATACCTATGTCTTTTAGTTGTCCCAACGGTTCCTGTCTATTTTTGGTACCTGTTATTTGGTTTTTCTAAAAATTTCTTGGTTAAAATGTCAGTTTTGTTTCCCACTTCAGAGCGCCAAAGTAGCTCCCGAATTATATGCCCCATTCTGTTTAAGGCCTGCCTGCGCGGTTGGGAGGATCTTCTCCAAAATTTTTATTTTAAGGGACTTTCTACTAATATTTTAACCAGTGTTTCGTGTTTTTAGTAACTCTAAGACTCCATTTTAACCCCTCCTAATTTAATTTACTTTATTTTCATAAGTACCACGAGGGTACTTGGGGACTCCCCGTACCCTTTTGGTTCTTTTTATACATGCTTAAGCATGTCCAGGGTTACTCTGTAACTCCTTTAATTTAATTTAATACTTATATTTTACTTAAAGATTCCACAAACTCACTCCTACTTACACGCGAAACACTGGGATTAAATTCAATTCATTACCTATTCTCCTAAATTATTTTCTTAATTATTTTTCGTCTTTGTCATTTTGCAGGAGATCCGCAGGGAACTGAGTTAGCGATGCGAGGCTAGGCCCCCCCACCCACCCAGCCGGAGATGGCGCACTCTAAATTTGGCGGGAGGCTGCCTCCGTACCCTAGTTTGAAGAGACCCAGACGAAGCTGACATTTCGGTTCTTATTTTGTTTCCTTGGTTTTTCTAGTAATACAGGTACGAGATCCCCGCCGCTGCGGCTAGAGGATCATGGGTCGCCCATTCACGCACCTTCCCGTGGCATTAATATGGCAGTTCTCCATGCGTGTTTTTATGGCTGGTCTTCACTAGTCTTTTGACGCCATGTCATTTTTTATTATGTTTATTACTTAGCCAAGTTTACTATAGTTTCGTATTTTTGTATTTCTTTCTTTGTGTTTTGACTTACTTATGTGCTGAGACCCATTTACCAAAATTCAGTCAAAAATTTTCACTGTTGGGTAAATTTTCTCTTTCTTTTGGTTTATGTGTCCCTTATGAGCTCGGGCGGTAAGCCCTGGGGAGATGTAATGTGTGAGTTGTGAGGTGTGAATTGTGTGTAATTTTAGTGAGTTTAATTTTAATGTGAAATTGGGGTAAGAGTGGTATTTTTGATGAGAAATATGTGTTGTGTAAATTTAGGGTGAAATTAGTTTGAAAGTGATTGTTCTTCTATGTTAAAATGCGTGTGTTTTATTCAGCCCACTTAGCGACTAGGTGGCGCTGCTGAGCTAGACTTGTGGAAGCGCATAGTCGGGTCTGCAAGAGGGTCTCAAATCCAACCAATCAAAATTCACTAGGCATCTCTCTCAGCCTTCACTTAAAAACTAGTCAGTCTTGTCTAAATTTTCCTAGCGTGCGGTCTGTTTAGTTTTGAGCTCTGCCTCGCCCTTTATACGTGTTTGCTTTTTGGCTGGACCCTCTCAGTAAGTTATTGATTAGTCTGTTTAAATCTCTTTGGCTCCAAGGCGACCTTGTGGGTCTAGTTAAAGGTAATTTACACTTGTCTCCTAGTTTATTTCAAACTAATATTTAGGCGGTTATCTTAAGATAAGTTTTTATGAAAATTCTTCTAGGTATTTTTGTCAGCCGCGACGGCTTAGGGAAATATTTGTGAGAGATAATAGCTTTTTGAAGGGTTTAAATAAGTTGAGGGATTTGATTTGTTTATGCAGATTGTTTTATGAATGTAACGGATTTTTATTCATGCCTTGCTTTTGTGTAATTATTTTCCTAGAGTTTATGCTTGTTCGAATTCTCTCTGTTTTGTAAGCTTTGCTGTTGAATATTCTATTGTCAAAATTCTTGTTATTCATGTACTTTTCGGGAGTCACTCCCTTTGTCTAAACATTATTAAATGTGGTCTCAGTAGCTGAGCCAATAGGGTGTTTTAGTTAGGTTTTTATTAGAATTGCATAATCGGTAGGTAGGACTCGTGAGTTATTTTCCAAGTCTAGGTAGGCTAATAGTTTACTGAGTGTGTATTTAACTTAATCAAAGTTTCTTTAGTAGTCCAGTAGTAAGGCAGTCCTTTGTCCCCTTAGTCAGCTCCTTTAGTAATTCGTTAGGCTTATTTAATTCTTGGCGAGATCCTGCCCAGGTCGACTGGAACATAAGTCTCCTCCAGGTTCGTCGTTTCCATACGCGCACAGTTTCCACCCGTAAAGTTTGGTCTGCTATACCTTTCCAACTTTACAGCATAAGAGCTTTTAAACTGCAATATCCTTTTAACTGAATTAATGGCACTGGCCCTTTAGGTTAGCTTTGTTCATTCATATAAACGCTTAACTCTTTATGGTTATGACACAAACTTTCCCAACAAGGGTTATTGACAGTAGACAAAAGTGGTCTATGACGGGCGCCTGTTAGGAACATAATGGTACAGAATAGAACGAACAAAACCAAAAACAACAGATACTTTCATACAAATGAAAACGCTGGATCTAGTTTGGTTGCAGAGGTTGGCCTAGAAACATTTCTATTTTGTTTATGTGCAACAATAACTATCCAACAACTTTCTTTCTTCTATTAAAGACATTATCTGTCTGTATAGACCAAGGCAGACAGGCTATGTTTGGGCAAAAAGATAACAATGACTTTTCAAGCAGCTGCAAATGAACCGAGCCAATATGTCATCTGAAACTGCGGTTTTTCGTAAGTCGGAAAAAAGATCCTTGCAACCCAAATCTGAGATCGCGCTGATTGTTTGTTGTGAAGTGATCTTACACATTGTTGAGGAGACAAATGTAAATCATTTTTAGAATCAATGCTTCAGTAAGGTTATAATATATGTTGATGTGTTGATCTTCTGACCTGAGAGCATAGCTCTGACCTGGGAGCAAACCTTCTGTTAGATTAGATTAAAGTAAACGTATGCATTTCCGCTTCACAAGAAATGCAAGACTTAAAAGAAACATCAACGAACCGAAAACTGCAGGAATTGCACCCGAATGAGACTGTGATGCGTATCCCCAGTTTGTCAATTCCCCAGTTAGTCAACTTCCCAGTTAGTCAAATCTAATCCCTATAATTAAGGTCGTTGCCAGTTAGTCAACTCGTTATCAGTTAATCCCCATTCTGTCAACTCTTTCTCTAAGTCAACTTGTTTTCGTGTCAATCAGTTTATCTCAGGGAGGGTCCTGCTTTACACTGCCTGGAATAAATTTTTAGCCTTAAAACCATATTAGTTTTTGCTAACTAATTTAAATAGAAATATTTAACTTTAAGTCATAAATAAGATTTGGCATGGAACATACCAATTGAGAAAATAATTTCACGTTTTATTACATTTTAATTTAACTTTAAACTCAGATGAAATTTGAAAATTAAATTTTCTATCTCTACAAATTTCAAATTTTTCAAAGTTTGTACTTAATTATTATTAGATAAACAAATTATAAAATACTTGAATAGTATTCCGGTTAAAATTAACTAAAGTTATTTGTGAAAACCTGTTCCCTCTAAGAAAAACTGATTAATTCGAGCAAAAGTTGACAAAGTAGGGATGCCTTATGAAAGAGTTGACAAAGTGGGGATGCCTTATAAAAGAGTTGACAAAGTGGTGATAAGCAGAGAAAGAGTTGGCGAACTGTGGACAACCATAAATATATGGATTAGAATTGACTAACTGGAGAGTTGACAAACTGGGGACAAACCGACTGTGATGGGATTGGGCGGGCTACTGGCCTAATGACTTCAGATGGGAGAAGACTCTGGTGAAGGAAGGTAGGTTTAGGAGACGTACATTCTGCTTGCGTTTTCTGGCTGTCCGCACTGCGAAGGCTGTATCTTTCTATTTGAGTAGGCCGGTGGTGCCTGTATGATGGCTGCTAAGTTTATCTTAGGGTTTGGTCTGTCACTTGTTACTCTTCTCTCACCAGTCCTATTTTGTATTGTTCTTTTTCTGAAAACTTGGATTTCGCTGAATCAGGTGAAGTAAGTTTCTGATCCAATTCTGAAAAATACATATCGTCTGTACCCGTTGTTGACCTAGCCTGCATGAATTACTATCGGTTATCATTTGCAGCACTATGTGCGTGAATCTGACATTTCTTTGTAAAGCTGAAATCTTAGTGCAACCTGTGAAACATAAACCGGTTTTTGTCCAGAAAACTGGAAAAGTCCGAACTCTGGGTGGATGAGATAAGCGACTCCTCATATGAAAGGGAGCTCCAGGGCTGGGGATAACTCACCCCCAACCCCTCCCACCCAAGCGCATGCATTGTTTCGACATAATATATACTGTTGAAGTTGTCCGATACGTAAATGAGCACCGCACTCTTCAACTGATCACTTTTGCTTTGGTATCTAATCCACATATTCTTCCCAATCCATCTGTTTAAACTTTTATTTTTAATTTCCGTATGACTGAATCAAAAATGTGTTCATGAATCGTCTCCATTTTAAGATATAATTTACCGGGAGAAAATTCTTCATTTTCTCACTGCATCAATGCCAATAATGAAGTACAACTATTTTCGTGACTGCTAGTTGTATTCACCCGCTCTCTAATTTAGCCGTTTAGGATGAACCATTTAATTGCAATCTATGTTGGACACGGGAACAAGCTTTGTTTGGGGTTGGAAATTTGCATTGTGTTCATTCCACCTAACACTTATTATCCTCTCTTCTTTCGAGAAACTGAACATTTCTGAAAATCATAGAAAGCACAGTATAGCGGTTTTTTGGCTGCAATAGCCCTTTAATTGAGTTAACCGCATTAGTCCTTTATGTTAACTTAGTTAGTCTAAACGCTTTGCTCTCTATGGCTCTTCCGTCTACATCTGAGGTGAACCTTTTACTTGACACTAACACAGACAATCTTATTATAATACAAAGTTTCCCAACATGGGTATTGACTGACAGTAGACAAAAGTGGTCTATGACGGGCGCCTGTTGGGAACAGAAAGGTACAGAATGGAATATACTTTTATTTTATATGAAGACACTGGATGGTAGCCGAGGTTGGCCTAGAAACATTTCTACTTTGTTCTTGTGCAACAATAGTTATCTAACAGCTTTCTTTCTTTTATTTAAGACATTATCTGTTTGTATAGACCAAGGCAGACAGGCTATGTTTGGGCAAAAAGATAACAAAGACTTTCAAGCAGCTGCTAAAACTTCAAACCAATATGCTATCTCAAACTGCTGTTTTTCGTAGGTCAGAAACCTAGTCATTGCTGTCCAAACTTGAGATCGCACTGGGTTGTGTGAAGTGATCTCACACATTGTTGAAAAAACTAGAGAAAAAGAGTTTTTGAATCAATGCTTCGGCAAGATTCCAATGTCTGTTGATGTTGTGTTGATGTTGTGATCTGGAAGCATTTCTAAGAAGTAATCGCACAAAACAATCACGAAAACGAACTGTTAGATTAATGTCAAGGGAGCCAACCGCCATCCTATTCCTTCTCGGAAATATAGCACAATAGGAATATTTTCTCAAGTCTTATGGTCTATTTCCTATTTCTGTTTGCACCAAATAGTCATGTTTCGTTTATTTCTAACTTATGCCTAAGATTAAAATAGGAAATAGGAAATAGACTAACGACGCTAAATAGATAAAAGAATGCCGCCCGACCAATCGCCTCACTGCTCGTAACTGATTCGTTTTGATTACTAAGCTGCTAAGAGTTTTAAATGAAACTGGAATCGTACTGAATAAACAAATAGTGAGCAATACAATGTGCTGATTAAGTAATTAGTTAAATAATTTGATTATTAATTCTGCTTAATTTTCCCAAATTGGAAAAGAATATTATAAACAATTCTTATATTGTTAAGTTGATCAAACAAGTCTTTAACTATATACATGACTTACACTTTTTATTTTGATCTACGCAATTTTTCATAATTTGTCCAAAGGCAGTGAAGCATAGTCAATTTCAAAAGAAATATTTTTAAAATATAAATGGAATTATAATTGAATTATAAATTTAAGTATAAGTTATAAATAAAAGCTTTGCCTATATGCTTTGCATTTGCCTCCACCACTTGTCCGGACCGCAATACTGTTACGGTGCAGTGACCCTTGTGAAGTACAGAGAACTAGAACCAAGAGTACACTAAAACCGAAATTAAAGACAGTATAGAATCCCGGATCGTTCCGCCCCATGTCAAGATAAAAGTTAGAATCCAAAGAACCGCCATCAGAAAAAAGGGAGGATCAAATCCCCTGAAAAAATCTAAGAACCCCCAAGAACCCCAAGAACCCCAAGAACCTTCATCAAAAATTTGAAACCATAGGTATTTGTAGTTACGGATCGAAACTCTTGAAAAGTTAAGAACCCCCAAGAACCGCAAGAACCCCCATGGAAAATGAAACTGCAGATAGTTAGAGATCAAATCTCTACAAAAAATTAAAAATTCCCAGAACCCCCATTAAAATAAATGTTCCAAGAAAAACAATTAGTGGATCAGACAGAAAGCATGAAAAGGTGACTTTTACCTTAACATGGCCTAAGTGCTAAAGCCGAAGCGAGGCCATCGGAGAGTTGAAGTGAACAGTCCCGTCATGTCCATGATTGGTCGTCCACTAACTGTGTTTGCTGTTAGCTGTTTGTCGACCCTGCCACGGCTTCCAGCTGCTTATTGTTTTAGAAAGCCGTTATTTAGAATCAAGAATCAAGTTATTCAGATAATTAATTAATTGTCTATCAATTAATACTTAAACTGTAGCTCCTGTTGACAGGCAATACTGTCTTTAATTTCAGTTTCAGTGCACTCTTATTTCTAGTTTACAAAAACTTTTCACTACCAAATGGCAACAATGGATTGGATACGGGAAGTACAAAGAGCACCATGTATTACATACCTTAAGAACTGCGAAACAGTCCGGAAAAGTGGCGGAGGCAAATGCTTACGTAAAGGCAAAGCTTTTATCTATAACTTATACTTGAATTTATAATTCAATTATAATTCCATTTATATTTTTAAAATATTATTTCTTTTGAAATTGACTAGCTTCACTGCCTTTGGACAATATATGAAAAAGTTTAAAAAAATAAAAAGTTTAAGCTCATGTATATAGACTTGATTTATCAACTTAGCAATATAAAAATTGTTTATAATATTCTTTTCCAATTTGGGAAAATTAAGCAGAATTAAAAATCAAATTATTTAACTAATTACTTAATCAGCACATTGTATTGCTCACTATTTGTTTATTCAGTACGATTCCAGTTTTATTTAAAACTCTTAGCAGCTTAGTAATCAAAACGAATCAGTATACGAGCAGTGAGGCGATTGGTCAGGTGGCATTCTTTCATCTATTTAGTGTCATTATTCTATTTCCTATTTCCTATTTTAATCTTAGGCATAAGTTAGAAATAAACGAAACATGACTATTTGGTGCAAACAGAAATAGGAAATAGACCACAAGACTTGTGAAAATATTCCTATTGTGCTATATTTCCGAGAAGGAATAGGATGGCGGTTGTCTCCCTTGACAGATTAAGATTAAGGTGAATTCAAATAAGGTTGTTTTTGCAATTGTGTCATTTTGTGAAGATTGACTGTATGAATTTCAACAAGCAAGCAAACAAACAAACGAGTAGTCTTTCTTAAGGTGGTGATTCCTTTTGGTTGATCATTACCTTCCTTCATTCAAGTGGTTGATTTGGGTTTGAATTTTTACAATATTTTCAAGACAATCGCCGCCAATGTCTCATTCGGCAACGTTCACCAAACTAACCACAACAAGCAAATTGGCATAAACGAGTTGCCGCTGGTTTATTCTTATAAAATATAGCTTGTTAACCCTTTCTGCGAAACGTTTCAAGCTGAAGTCATACTAAGGCCGTGAGATATTGAGCCGACACCAAACAGACCCTATTTGACAACTTTCCGTTTTAACCCGTTTTGCTAAATCACTGCATCAATTATTGTTTAGTCTAAAACTCAAATTAGGTACGTTTTAAAGCTTAGCCTCTACTCCAACTGTTTATCAGCTCGTTAAAATCTTTTAAATGAAACTAATGCAAACACAAGCCCTACAACCGTTTTCTACCCTAGCTTTCGAATGATACATTAGGTATATTACGTGGTTTTCGAAACTTTAAATTTTCACCATTTGCTACATCAGCATATTATTGAGTACTGTATCATGAACCGTACCGTGCTGCAATTAATAATGCCGAACTCCAAATCAAGACCCTTAAAATTACGAGATCTAGGAGGACACAAATCCCGAAAATAAGAAATAACCCTAAATTAAAGGATTGCCTATTTTGTGGAAAAACCGGCTGCTCAATAAAACGGTTATTCTAAAGACGCTAACTAAGCCAACATTGGACACAGGAAAATGGAAGTTTCTTGGGTGAGTTGAGTGATATTCAACTATGAGTACAATGTGCCTGAACTGAAGTCTTGAAAAAATGAGATAATGAGTTTTGAAAAGGGGCTATGCACACCAGTTCACACGGCTATCCCATACAATGTAACTGCCATGAAATTACTTAAACTAATTTGCATATTACGCCACAATATTTAGAAGTTTCGTTGGAACCAAGGGGGTCCATATGAAAAGAATGTCATAAAAATTGTGCAAAAGCAAATACCAGTTCCCTCCTAGTTTAATATGAAGTCTGGGAAA
>JASAND010017896.1:0-14811 GCA_030248195.1 Trissonchulus latispiculum
AAACTACTGTAAACAATTTGTTTAAATTAGCTTATCTTACACATGCATGAAGATCCAAAGCTGCAGTTTTTACGTAGTTGTGTATAATGATGAGACGCAAAATGTAGCGCACTGGCTTGACTTGATTCAGCTCACAGCTTTCGCAAGCCTGGGTTAAACCCTGAAAAAGTGTTAAAACTACCTATTTTTGGTGTTTAAAGAGGAATAACTTTCACAGACAGCATTTTTGAGCGATGACCCAATTATAACTTTCACTCAGCGTGATGAGAGCTTTCAAATGAGCCCAAGTTTGTAGCGATTGGAGCAACTTTTATTTTTCGGGATATGGGCCCGCTGGAACCACGTGCCGCCCCAAATCCGCATAATTGATACATATTCGCGTTCTCCTGAACGAGACCTTTCATTTGATACCAAACTCGACTACTTTTCGTTTATTTTTTCTTTTCCTACAGTTTCTAAAATTTCTGAAATTTGAAATTCTAAAATTTTAGAATTTTTTAAAATTTTTGAAATCTCTGATTTCTGAGCTTTCAGAAAATATATACATTGTCATACTTAACTTGAATAATAAACTCTCCACAAAATTCACTCTTTTGGTCCAGTTTACGTTTGCTAGACTATAGTAGTACATTCGCATACCACATACATCGTATGTTTCATTTATAGAGAAGCCCCTCACCAGACTGGATATTTTCATTCTTAAAAATAAAAATGAGTTTGTATACTTTTTCTTTACACGCATTTAGGACTTTCTTTATGCGTATGTCTCATTTATTTTAGTCTCCAGCCCTGAGCTCGCAAGAGGGTGCTTTCGAAGGTATCAGACTTCAACTGAATGGTGAACAAGGACAGACTATTCGACAGTTACTCAACGCTCATTTAATTGCTCGAAAGACGCTGGCCTCCTTGATCAGCCCGCAACGTCGCCGTCAACTATTGGCTGTTGCTCATGATAAGGGAAAGGTTAGAAGGAATCTATGGTTTAATCTGGGTTTTGAAAATATGGAATTAATGGTGCACACATGATAAAGTTGTACAACTTATTAACAGTTTACGACCAGACATTGTTTTGAAGAGTAAAAATGAAGATTGAAAATGTTGTTGTGGTTTTTCTGATTTTTCTTCTTCTTTTTGTACTGCTAACAGACAGTATTTTTGCGGCTATTTCTTTTCAGATCAGCATTCTTCAACTGTCAGCACTGTTGAAGCAGGCGGATACTTGCAAGAAAAATTTGACCTTGAGTGTAAGTTAGTTATCTGTATTCCTCCATATTACATGAGCATCGGTGTATCCAGGATTTTAAAGAGACGGGTGGCGACCCAAAAAGGTAGGTTTTAGCCCCCAACGTTTTCGAAAAAATAGGCCAAAAGCAAAAAATATATCCCAAAATGATCCAGGGGTCCGGACTCCCTTGATTCCCTGGATACGGCCCTGTATGGTAATGATTGCTTTCTTGAGCACATTCGCAGGCTCTTATGGAAGTTTTTGATCTTCTAGACCTCAACATTATCATAATATTTTGTATGAAAACTTTTGGTTGTAAATTGCAAAAACAAGGCTCAAATTGGAAATTGAAATCATAGGGTAAATTTAAATTGTAAAGGTTTAATTTCACTGTGAAGTTATTTTTTATTTCAGAGAGTGTCCTCTGAGATGGTTCCTTTTACGATTCTGTCAATTTCAGAAAATGTAGCACATGATGACTATTTGGCTGTTTCAGGTCTTAAGGTATGTGCATAACATAAATATAGTACATTTTTAGAACACTAAAGTTAATACCTAAAATAGAACGTAAAAAGTGTATAAAATTATTGTCAACTAAATTGTACACTCAGACCAGTTGAATTTTATCTTCAATCATTTGGTTAAATTATCTTTACTTGTTTCAGGAAGTGCAAGTTTTAACCCTATCGTCAACGGGAACCACCACTAATCGTGTTATGCTGCAGCCTCAGCTAGAAGCCGGAAATTTCATCATAAAGGTAAGTAGTTTTGTTGTGTGCAGAGAATTTACTATAGCATGGGAGACGTTATGGAAGTTGCTGTATACGATTGAATTAATATTGTCCTCAATTACTAATCATTTAATTTATTAATAATTAATGTTGTACAGACTGCTATTGTCTTTTCTAAAATGCCAGTGAGTTGCTTTAGCCACTGTGGTTGCCACAAAGTCAGACAGAACTGGCTATCGTAACGGCCGATTTTGTGCTAATTTATGACCTGGCCAAGAGTACAACAGTTCCAGAGTTCTATTTCATTGTTCCGGTGGGCAAGATAAGGGATGCCACTTTTGCTTGTTGGGGTAACTTTCAATTTCAAGTTGCATAACCTTTAGGAATTTGGGTAAACAATTTACTTGATCGTGGATGAGAGAGAGAGAGAGAGTACTCTTCTAAGTGTTAGCTCCTCGCTCCCTTCGAATTTCGAAATGCGTTTCTATTTCTTATTTTTTGTGTCCAGTTTGCTAAAATTATCTTAACCTTCCTTTTCCCCAAATGATCCATTGCTGTCGTTCTTCTCGGACGTCACCGGGATCTCGCAGATGACAATTTCCCTCAATAGAGCTGTGGCTTGAATATATTGCGCCTGGATGGTCGAGCGGTCATCACGTGCTTCCCTTTTAATCTATTGAATAGTGGTTCCAATCTCCGCTGCCATAAAGCTTTTGCTAAGGAAGGGGTGCCTCTTTCCACAGATGTACCCAGCATTCTAGTGTTGTCACCCTGGGTTCGGCTTCGAAATTTGAACTAAATACCGAACCAGGCCACACATGAAAATGCAACTGAAACTGTCTCTAGGTATTCTAAATTTGTCAAGTCAATATTTTTTCTACTTTTCCAGAAAAATCGACAGAAGCTCCAGGGTCTGCGGATGAAAGCTCATCTCCAAGTTTGGATCGAAACATTCTTGTGGTTTCATCCTTAGGCCATGTCTATGCACAGCAACTTAATGCACAGTGTCATTATCACAGCAATGAACCATTCTTTTTGACCAATGTTCTGAATGTTGTTCATCCAGAATTAAAGGTATCTCGTTGTGGTTGAGTTACTCGCTAGTATCAGTGGCGCATCAACAAAACGTTCTGGAGGCAGGGGGTAATGCGAAAGAGTTGTCGGAACGTCGGGCCGGTTGCTGAAGAGTTTTTCACTTCAGCACTTTTTTGTAGCGGTGAAGGTACTGTTTAATTCAACCTGCTTTGGTAGGTTGCGGATGTTGAGTGATACTTTTTGAAACTGGGGTATTCTTCGGTACGGGGTTCTTGAAATCCGTCTTTCTCTTGAAACTGGATGCAGCTGCAGGGCTTTCTTTCATCTCTAAAATGTTGGTTTGTGTGGAGTTTGGTTTTTTCATAACCCTTGGCATTGTTTACTTTTTCTTGATTCTAGGAAATTGAAGACAATATCGGAGGCGGTGGCGCCTCTATATATTACTCTCACGCCATGCAGTTGTTATTTGTCAGCTATCAGCACGGTAAGTTTCTCTTTGTATGTTTAACTACTTCAGGGATGTGCTGTTATAGTTGCATCTAGTGCACACAGAATCTATATAAGGCAGTCGTTATCAGTACTAACTGGAGCGAAGTTAAACATTAGTGTTGAGATAGTCTAATCTGCATCACATTAGATTAACCAATGGTTCATAATTGAAACCGATTGAATGCCGTGGTATCATTTGCTTCTTTTGATTAGATCTGCTTCAGTTTCTCAGCAACTAGTGCTTTTTTATGATTTTGTAGGTAAAACTATATTTGCTGGTCTTACTCGCTTGAAAGAAACCTTGTCCAATTGTTTTGTGCTAAACTGGAAAAGGTACATCTACTTCCAATTAGTCCGACATATCCGCTCTTTTGCCTTAATAGATGGAATACAAAATTCTAATAAAGAAACCGGCCAGTTTATATCTTCTTCCCTGGTGCAACAGGAGATTGTACCTAACCTTATCTTTGAATAAATTAGACGAAATAAGCAATTGAAGATCGTTTAAAAATAGATGGAATTGAATTGATTTAATTGAAAATTGATTACTGGTGCATGCCGGGCTGGAATTCATCCGCAACATTGTCACTGTCTTTTTTCAGTTCTGATAATGGTGGCTCAGCACGTAGTGGCGGGGCGTCAGGTGCCGGCTCTGGTTCCAGTGGGACAGCCACTGGACATCCGCTGACGCGTTGGTCTGAACCGGCCGGAACTCCGGGGATGTTGACGGCCATATCGCTAGTCTCACAGTCGCCTGTACTGATTAAACTGGAGACAGATCGGGTCCTGGTTCAGGAAATCAGACCGCCAGCCAGTTCTTCGTCAAATAAGTCTAAGGTTAGCATGCGATTGCTTGTCAAAACGAGGAGCCAATAAACAGTGTTTTGTAAGATTTGTTGTTTCTTATGCCGCGAGTAGGGGAGTACTAGCACGGCACTAGTTGTGTTCAATTGAGTTTTAATTAAGTAGTGTGTATAGCATTTTTGATCATTCTGTTTGATACTAGTTTGTTCAAAAAGACGGTTAGCTTTTTTAATAAATTTTTTCGGAACAAAATATTTTTTAATTTGGTTTTAGACTGTTGATGTTCTGGCAGTGAAGCACATGTCACATGACGCGAATTTGGTATGCAACCGCACATATTATTTTAATCTTTTCATTTTTAGTTGATTTGTCCGTGTTTATGCGACTGTGTGTCGCTTAGATTATTCTAAGTAATCAGTTAACGCGAAGTTGATTAACCAACTCAATATTCAGTTCTAAATTCCGCTTTAATTTCAGTTTTTCAAATATTTCAAATTAAAATTCAGTCTTAAATTCTTAAAGCGGTAGCTTAAAAGTAATATTTCTTTTGCACTTTTTCAGAAAACCAGCCTGGTGCTTATCTGTGAGGATGGCAGCCTTCGTATCAACAATATCAGCTGCGAACACGCAGCCTACTGGCAAACTCCTTCTTGCTCTGCCTTGCTATTTCCCACCCCCCCGCCTTTGACGCGCGTTGTACGACGGAAGCGCGCTTCACGCTCCCAGCGGTCTAGCTCTGTCCATTTTCCGGTTGACTTTTTTGAGCACTGCCAGGAGTTGACGGATGTTGAGGTGTGTCATTAATTTTTAGTCTTTTTCAATGAAACGTAATAATTTTATTTTTGCAAAAAGTACGGCACACCATTTGGTATTGTGTTTGAGTGTGGAAAATTGTGTATATAAAAAGTTTTGCATTGGAAATACTGTATTGTTTATGCTTTTTAGTTTGGCGGTAAAGATCTGCTTCACGTTTACAATGTTCAGCAGCTAAAGAACCGTCTCAATACCAGCAATCTTTATGTTGCTTGTCAGAAGGTATGACTTTTCATTCATTGACAATCCAGTATCTTGTTGCATATTAGCCGCGAGATCAAAATAGCAGCCTTTGGGCCGTCGCCTAGCGAATAAACTCAGTTAATATTGTTTTGGCAATTGGTGTGCTATAAAGGAAGGAGCAAACAGTGCTCTGATGTGTGCAGAATGTAGATGCGTACAATTTGCATAATTTGCGTGCAATGTCGAGTGTACTTTACAACCACTGTTGTCCGATGTCGAGTGTGCTTTACATTACAAAACCGATCACGTGATCAGCAGAATCGATGAATGAGAAAAAATTTGCTGTTTCGGAGGTTTTGGGCCAAGGGCGTTAACGTACCATAAAAGTTATTGAGCTAGCTCAAAATTTCAAGTCTGGGCGTTAAAGGGTTAAATTTAGCTTGCAGAAAAATCTAATTTGACATTTTCTTTTCTTGCGCGTTACATTTCCCAGTTTATGCCGTTGTTTTTGTTTTTGAATAAATTGTCTGTTTCTTCAGGCCACTGGTTTCCAAATGGAATGCATTAATGGCGATTCTTCCATGATCCTTTGTGGTGTCCGTGTGGAAGTAGGAAAGCACCAGGTTGAGCGGGCTCCCTCCTATATTGAAGTCTTTGGTCGCACCAGACCTGTAAGCGTCACGATAATATAACGCCCTTTTGCATAAGGTTCTGTGGTTATGTTATAAGGAGTGACCCGTTTCGTCAAAGGTAGCGCTGCAAATACCCTCACGTCCATCAGTTTTAAGCATTCGTATGAGGAAAATCAATGGGAATCAAGAAGAAGAAAATTACTTCATTAGACAGTCAAAGACGAAAATCGTGTGACCTCGATAGCTGTCATTAAAAATACCTTGTGTCTTGTTACTTTTTCTATGATGTCTGTTGTCTAATTAACAGCAATGTGTGCACCTATTTGTAATTGTTTCAGGTTCATGTTACTCGTGGACGCTGGATTGACATTCCGTTCTCGAAAGACGAAGCGATAGCTGGGAATAATCGAGTGACAATTAATTGTAAGTTTGGATTTCAAAAGAATGTTTTTGCTGATTTTAAAACTTTTTACTTGATGCTTTGGCTATGTTTGATTTTTCAATACCTTGGTAATTAGATATAACCCGGCCATTACTACCTTATTACATCATTACTACCAAATATTTCTGTATTAATATATTTCTGTGGATTATCTCTTTTCAGTCGGTCCCAGCCAGGATACCAACAGTGTTATTGTGGTGGACTCTGTGAAACTTTATGGCAAATCCAGTGACTTATTTGGCTTCCCGGAAGAATTGCAGGAAATGGCCGGAGTTCCGGTTCCCGGCAGCTCAAGCAGTAGAGTTGGAGCGGAGTATAATGGTTCAGCCGACCGTCCACCGTTGCCGAAGTATGCATGGGGACCGCCGGAAGCACAAACAGTTGGAAGTTTGGCTGTGAAAAATCCTAACGCTAGCGAACGGTTAGATAGATCATTAATGATTTGTTAACTTACATATATTTATGTGCATTGCCTGCTGTCCTCGGGAGATTTACTGTGCTGTGACTGCTTAAAGGTTCATCGCAAAGTGGTGTAAATTGATCTAAATATTAATAATTTTGTTGGAGATTAGAAAATCTGAGGAGTTTGTAAGCTCTCCTTTTCAATATACCATATTATTCCACTCAACTATGGTGTTATCGACAGAAACTGACTAGGGTTTAGGAAAGTTTTAGAGGATTAGTTTGTAATGTTAGATGTTCGTTTCAGTTTGGTCATGGCCCTTTTTGAGACCATGGAATTTGTGATGGATACCTTCAGTCCTGCGGTTAGTTCATTGTTTTTCTCTAAGGTTCTGATTAACTTCTGGTTCTGAATTTTCAAAAATATATAGAAACTTTTTACGTAAGTAATATATATACAGAAGTGGCCAAAGCCACTGATGCTGCTTTCATGTTAAACGGTTTTTAATAATTTTCCTTTTTGGCTTCTGGTAACTTTCACTCTGTTGGGATAACTGCGATATCATTGTTTAGCTGGTGTGTGGTTTTTTAGGGTCCCAGAAAACAGCTAACTGACATTAGCACCCTTCTGCTGACGTCATCGGTGCACAACGGAGTGATTCGGCGAGCCAAGTCGATGCTGCAGCTGCTAACGGCTGACGCGGACTATTCCTCGTTGAAGGTTTGTCAGTTTTGCAGTCTGTTTCACCGAATTTCAGCTTTACATAACCATACATTAACACGGGGTCCGATTCTGGGAGGGGGTCTACCCCGACCTCGGCAAGGGGTCTACCCCTGAAAAATTCCAAAATTTTAAGGGGGTCTGCCCCGAAATTAGCAAAAATTGCGAATTTTTAACATTTTTGAACAAAAATTAGTAAGAAATGACCATTTTTAGAGATTTTCAAGAAATTTTTTGAAAAAGTAGCTAAAATTTGCCAAAAAATTAGCAATTTTTTGTAAAAATAGCTGTGGGGTGTACCCTTTTTTCCTTTCTGGACGAGAGGGTCTGCCCTTTTTTCCTTTCGCTGAGGGGGTCTACCCGTTTTTTGTCGGCCTGGGGGGGGGGTCTGCACCCCCCCATTCCCCCCCACGTTATCCTATGTACACAACAGTTTCCCTACATGGGAATTTCCACTTCTATAGCCTTCTATAACAACGTAACAACCAACAAATTTTCAAACAATAAAATATTTCAATATTATCTCTACCTGTTTGCAAAACGTAATTTTGTTACTACCATCATGCTTGCATGCCAACTAAGATATACAAGTGGAGCCATTAATGCACAATTTTATACATGTCTTCGCCAATGGCATTATTCCGTAAAATTTAGGGTGCAGCGACTCGGCAGCATAATTTAAGGTGTGTGATTTGTTCGATGGCTAAGATAACGAGTCACAGTCCGGTCATGCCCCGCCAATTCAGAATGCGTTTAGCGCGTTGTTCAGGTGCCCCGGGGAGCACGTAGAAGAATAATCAATGGGATCATCGACCATAGCAAGAAAGATCCCCAACCGGACGACTTCTTCAATTCCCTCCGACCGATTAAGTTCAGTTAGTTCAGCAAACCGATATTGTTAAGTTTAGTGCTTGTCTGCGACACTACAGAACACTGCAATCAATGTATAAACTTGGTTATTTTTGTTTAGGATCAGCATATGCTGGGCTTTGTCAAGGCCAGTATCACCAAATTATTAGATCAGGATACGCCAGATCCGGAACTATTCTGTCTGATCGTTTTCATAACCAGAAATGTGGCCGTTCTCAGACCCCAGAATCTGATGAAATACTGCACCGCTGCGTCTACTAGCTCGTATCTAAGTACGCATGCCATCCTGTTCGGTTGTGCTGGTTTCTTTATATGCAGCGAAAAATGGTTTCTCAAAATTAAAAAAGATGCTAAGCTAAGCAGTAATGCTTCTAATGATCAGCGTACTACCGAAGTAGAAAATGTCATTGCTACATACAGTGCTATTGATTTGCCAAATTCAGTATATCTGTTTCGATTAAATCATTGCTGTTATTTTGTCATTTCAGAAGTGGATTTTGCCTCAAATCTCCTGCACATATTTGAGTCTGTTCATCGCTTTATTCCAGCTTATAAGTTGATAGCGCCTGTGGATCGTGTGGGTAAGCCAATGCTTGCGACCGAGCAGCATGCAGTCTAAACGTGAATCAAACAACATACTCGTTGTACGTATTCAAGAGGCGTAGCTACATGGATAGGCAGTCAAAGAACAATGAATGAAACATCTGAATCACAATATACTATGAGAATATTTAATGTTGTTAGAGAAGCCATACCTGTACTCTATTGCAGGCGCGTAGCCGGTGTAGTGTCGTTTGAGCACCCCGAAACTGTAGATCCCCATATTGTTTCCGTGACATTTAAAACGAACATTTTCTAAGCATTTGGTTCGACAGGAAATTAGTATATCATTCCATCAGAATATACGTGTTTGACACTCCAAAATCAGTACCAAATGCCCTATTTGGTGTGGTCTATCAGCTTCTGCTTCATTTGCATGCATGAAGACGTGCTGAATTTTAGGTGTTATTAATTTTAAAGGACGCTCTGTAAAAAAATGCAGAAAGGTCACTAATTGAAGCATTTCTCAGCTTTTCCCCCTCCCCTCTGAAAGATTTATGCGTCCCCCAACATTTTTTCTGATTACGTTAGTGCTCTATTGTACTGTTGTTGTCGCAGTATGTATTTTGTTATGTATATTATGTATGCATGTATGTATGTGATGTGATGTCTTGTATCAGAATCAGATGGCTTATAAAGCTGGCTGTCTAACCTTCCACCATTCATTCAAGAATTATTGTTTCAGACCTTGTAAGACTTGAGTGCGTTGTTCGTTCCTTGGTTGAGATCTTTCATGCTTTGAGTTTGGGAAGTGCCAGCATCGTACCAAACATTACTGAAATGTATACTCATTTCCTCTTTTCAAAGGTGCGAATTCTTTCTTGAAGGCAGCTTTTTGTTGGTATTGCTCAACATATGCAAATAATTTTGTTTAATTGCATTTGAATTTAAAACATTGAGCATTAAAATAGTGAGCTTTGTTTTAATTTTTAATTTTGTTCAATTTCGGCTTTGTTTTAATTTTTTCAAGGTTCACTTCAATATTTTATCTTTTATAGGATATTAGAGTGTCTTGTGCTGCCAAGCAAATTCTTTGCTCCCTCTTGCGCCCACATAGGAAGAGCACGAAAAAGTCGCGATCAAGCCGTGCATCTACGGAAAGTAAGGGTACGCTGCCTTTAGCTTTTATTTTGATTGGGTTTGATTTACGATTTACAAAGTTGATTCATTTGGATCATTATGAAAACAGCAAAAGGAAAGAAAATTAACAGGGAGGGAATGAAAGGAAAGGAATAAAGTGAAAAGGAAAGAAATTATATTAAGTTCAGAAAAGTTTTATTCCTTTAGTCAGATGGATTTTCTGGTAACTCCATTCCTCGTCTTACTCTTTCGATTCCTGGCTTGAGCTGATTACGCTGTAGTCAGAAAGCAGATGAGGAATTTTTGTAATAGCATTCAGTAATTGAGAGCCTTTTTTAGCATATTTTATTTACCTATATCTGACACCCGTTTATCATAGGGGTCGCGGCAGCGACCCCTATAATATGAGTGAAAATGGTCGAATGACCGTGTAAAACAAGGCTGCGCAGAAGCTGCGCAGATTCCTGCACAGATCCTGCGCAGATTATGTGCGCAAAAAATTGTACGTGTCGAGTTTAGTATGTGTGCGAAGTTTCATCCCCGTACCACTTTCCGTTAAAAAGTTATGCCAAAAATCACTTACGAGAGTGATGTTTTTTTCCGGTTTCTCGCTTTTGATGTCTCATAAGGGGGTTTTGTAGCATGAATAACTACAGCTAGAAAAATTTTTGCCTATGAAACCCATATATATTCTTGTAGTACAAATCAAAAATAAGAAAATAAGCTAGTTTTTATGCCTCCCAGAGCCGGAAAAAATTTTTGGCTGGGGGCCAAAGTCGGCCAAAACGCTAAAATGGCCAAAAAGTATGCTTCAAAGGCGCCTTAATAAGTCAGATTGGGCTATATATGGGGTAATACTGACTATATGGTTAAACAGTACACATATCGGGGTCGTTCAAATGCTATATGATTTTTCGTCTCCGTGCGCAATTTTTCGGTACTGGCCGGCCAAAGTTGGTGAATTTTGGGTTGAACTTTGAACTTAAATTTTTCGCTTATTTTGCTACATGGGTGGCTCAAATTTTGCATACAAACGTTTTTTGGGACGGAGAATCGATTCCCGCTATCAGTTTTGCTGCCCGAGTAACCCAAGTTGCTGGGTTGGTTCCACTTGACCGTCTGAGGGGTCAGGTCGGTAACCGCTTCCCGGAGGTCCATAGTAGGCTTTACAAAGCCTCTCCAGACTTTGTCTATAGGGGTTTTCTGGTGCGCCCAGCTCATTCCCGGTGTCCCTTTTGCCGTCTGACCCACCCATCTTGCTGTGCTGGTTCAACTTTGCCGTCTGGAGGGTCCGGTCGGTACCGACTTCCGGGAACATCATATATGACTGTACATAGCCTCTCAAAACATTGTCTATAGGGGTTTTCTGGTGCGCCCAGCTCATTCCTGGCATCCGTTTTGCCGTCTGACCCACCCATCTTGCTGTGCTGGTTCCACTTTGCCATCTGGAGGGTCAGGTCGGTGGGAGGTCATGGGGTCAAAAATGAAAATTTTCAAAAGTGGTCAAATTTGGTACCAAATGAAAGCCCTGAGCGAGCTGAGCAACTTTTGTCATAGAACTGCATGCTCAAAGTGACTGTAGAGTACTGTGGTGGGGTGGGGTGGGGACTTAGGCGATTTTCGGTCAAAAATGAAATTTTTCAAAAGTGGTCAAATTTGGTGCCAAATGAAAGCCCTAAGCGAGTTGAGCAACTTTTGTCATAGAACTGCATGCTCAAAGTGGCTGTAGAGTGCTGTGGTGGGGTGGGGTGGGGACTTAGGCGATTTTCGGTCAAAAATGAAATTTTTCAAAAGTGGTCAAATTTGGTGCCAAATGAAAGCCCTAAGCGAGCTGAGCAACTTTTGTCATAGAACTGCATGCTCAAAGTGGCTGTAGAGTGCTGTGGTGGGGTGGGGTGGGGACTTAGGCGATTTTCGGTCAAATGGTCGAATGACCGTGTAAAACAAGGCTGCGCAGAAGCTGCGCAGATTCCTGCGCAGATCCTGCGCAGATTATGTGCCAAAAAATTGTACGTGTCGAGTTTAGTATGTTCCTGAAGTTTCATCCCCGTACCACTTTCCGTTAAAAAGTTATGCCAAAAATCGCTTACGAGAGTGATGTTTTTTTTCCGGTTTCTCGCTTTTGATGTCTCATAAGGGGGTTTTGTAGCTTGAATAACAACAGATAGAAAAATGGCTCAAATTTTGCATACAAAGGTTTTGTGGGACGGAGAATCGATTCCCGCTATCAGTTTTGCTGCCCGAGTAACCCAAGTTGCTGGGCTGGTTCCACTTGACCGTCTGAGGGGTCATGTCGGTAACCGCTTCCCGGAGGTCCATAGTAGGCTTTACTTTGCCTCTCCAAACTTTGTCTATAGGGGTTTTCTGGTGCGCCCAGCTCATTCCCGGTGTCCGTTTTGCCGTCTGACCCACCCATCTTGCTGTGCTGGTTCCACTTTGCCGTCTGGAGGGTCCGGTCGGTGCCGACTTCCGGGAACTCCATATAGGACTGTACATAGCCTCTCAAAACATTGTCTATAGGGGTTTTCTGGTGCGACCAGCTCATTCCTGGCATCCATTTTGCCGTCTGACCCACCCATCTTGCTGTGCTGGTTCCACTTTGCCATATGGAGGGTCAGGTCGGTGGGAGGTCATGGGGTCAAAAATGAAATTTTCCAAATATGGTATCAAATGAAAGCCCTCAGCGAGCTGAGCAACTTTTGTCATATAACTGCATGCTCAAAGTGACTGTAGAGTACTGTGGTGGGGTGGGGTGGGGACTTAGGCGATTTTCGGTCAAAAATGAAATTTTTCAAAAGTGGTCAAATTTGGTGCCAAATGAAAGCCCTAAGCGAGTTGAGCAACTTTTGTCATAGAACTGCTTGCTCAAAGTGGCTGTAGAGTGCTGTGGTGGGGTGGGGGGACTTAGGCGATTTTGGGTCAAAAATGAAATTGTTCAAAAGTGGTCAAATTTGGTATCAAATGAAAGCCGGAAGCGAGCTGAGCAACTTTTGTCATAGAACTGCGTACCCAAAGTGGCTGTAGAGTGCTGTGGTGGGGTGGGGGGGGGGGACTTAGGCGATTTTGGGTCAAAAATGAAATTTTTCAAAAGTGGTCAAATTTGATACCAAATGAAAGCCCTAAGCGAGCTGAGCAACTTTTGTCATAGAACTGCATGCTCAAAGTGGCTGTGGAGTGCTGTGGTGGGGTGGGGTGGGGACTTGGGCGATTTTCGGTCAAAAATGAAATTTTTCAAAAGTGGTCAAATTTGGTATCAAATGAAAGCCCTCAGCGAGCTGAGCAACTTTTGTCATAGAACTGCATGCTCAAAGTGGCTGGGGAGTGCTGTGGTGGGGTGGGGTGGGCACTTAGGCGATTTTCTGTCAAAAATGAAATTTTTCAAAAGTGGTCAAATTTGGTACCAAATGAAAGCCCTGAGCGAGCTGAGCAACATCTGGCTTACTTCTACTGAGGGGGGGGGGGGTGGGGGGCGCCCCCCCCCCATTCGGCGACCTCCCCCCCATTCGAGTAGCCCCCCCCCCCCATAAAAAGCCCCCCCATAAATTCCGACCTCCCCCCCATAACCCCAAAAATTGCCATTTTTTACCATTTTTAGCCAAAATTTTCAAAAATTTTTCCGGCTTCGCCGGATTTTTACCTAAATTTCCACTATTTTAGCTTAAAAAACACCCTTAATTAGTTATTCTTTAGCGATTTTTAGCATTTTTTTACGAAAAAAACCTAAAAATTTGTCAAAAAATATGCCCCCCATTTTCGGTGAGCCCCCCCATCGATGGGGGGGGGCTTCGTCGAGCCCCCCCCCATATCGCCCCCCCCATAAATTTTGGCCTAGAAGTAAGCCAGAACATTTGTCATCTGCATGCTCAAACTGGTTGTGGAGTGCTGTGGTTGGCTTGCTTGCTACTGTTGAAAGATATCAATATATACATAGCTTCAGGAGCATACATATATAAAATAATGGAAAACAAGAACAAAAAGTGCTCCTCCGTCGCATGTAAAATACATATGAGTCTTCGTAGGCAGGTTGTACATAAGCAAAAACTAGCCTGTAAAATACATATGAGTTCCGTAGGGAGGTTGTAAATTAAGGAAAACAAGTTGCAACCGCTTAACATATGAGCCTGTCGTACAACGAGGCTCATATTGGCGTCACAGTGCATTCCACATTAAAGCCTCATTAAAGAACCTCAGCTTCATCCACATTACGGAAAAATGAATAGACATTGTGGCCCAGAAGAAATGGACTGAAGTGAACTACGACTGCTCAAGCTGAACCGTACATGCATCCTGATGTTTCCTGAAACACTATGGCACACCTAATATTTCGCGATACGCTGTGGTACACGGTATACCTAATGTATTCTCGAAACACTTTCACATTATACACACGCAGAATGCGTTCCCACTTGGCTCTGAGTCAGAGCGCCTCATGGCGTATATACCGTATTGAGCATATGCACACTATAATGACTGATCATTACAAGCTATGTGAAGGATAATTTGTAATGAAAAGCTTTATGCAGTATGTATTTATATAAACGTAAAATATATATCTGCAAATTATTCGTATTATGACATACGCCAATATGAGCCTCGTTGTAGGACAGGCTCATATGTTAAGCGGTTGCAACTTGTTTTCCTTAATTTACAACCTCCCTACGGAACTCATATGTATTTTACAGGCTAGTTTTTGCTTATGTACAACCTGCCTACGAAGACTCATGTATTTTACATGCGACGGAGGAGCACTTTTTGTTCTTGTAACAGCCTGTGAACTATTAGAT
>JASAND010017897.1:0-12609 GCA_030248195.1 Trissonchulus latispiculum
AAAAAGGTCGAAGACTGGCAGCCTAATGTAAAGTTGGAAGTGTTAGGGCAACCAAACTTTACGGGTGGAAACTGTGCGCGTATGGAAACGACGAACCTGGAGGAGACTTAAGTTCCAGTCGACCTGGGCAGATCTCGCCAAGAACTAATTAAGCCTAACAAATTGCTAAAGGGACTGACTAAGGGGCAAAAGTCTGTCTTACTACCGGACTACTAAAGAAGCTTGATTAAATTAAATACACGCTCAGTGAATAATTAATCTACCTAAACTTGGAATCTGCTCAAAACCTACCTACCGATTATACAAGTCTAATAAAAGCCTAACTAAAGACACTCTAATGGCTCAGCTACTGAGACCACATTTAATAAGAAACAGACACGGGGAGAGACTCCCGAAATTGACATTGCAGGATGAATTTTGACAATATAACAAACATCGAATAAAGTCTGCAGGGTACAGAAAAACTCAGACAAATAGAAATCAAATAAAACAGCTGCATTAAACAAGACATAAATATAATTTTAGACACAGTCACAAAGTAATTTTCATGCACAGAATTTAACCCCGAAAATAGTTGAACCCTTCAAAAATATCTACTATTTCTACTATATTTACCCTAAGCCGTCGCGGCTTTCTGTTCTTAAAGGATTAGCATCTAGAAACCCGTTCTCTAAAAATTAAACAAATGAAATTAGATCTCGATTAAAAGGAAATAAAACTCAAAAGCACACCTCTAAATAACTTTTGAATGGACTCTCAAGGTCGCCTTGGAGCCTAGGTGTAAAAGTAAAACAAATCAATACTTACGGTTACCCTCCTGTGAAAATCCAAAAGGCGCAAAAGGCGAAATAAATACACGTTTAGGACAGGGCTAGACAGCCGACCGCACACTAAGAGACGAAAAGAGAAGACTGACTGGTTTTAAAGTGAAGGCAGAGAGAGATGCCTAGTAGATTTTGATTGGCTGAATTTGAGACCCTCTTGCAGACCCGACAATGCGCTTCCACAAGCCTAGCTCAGCAGCGCCACCTAGTCGCTAAGTGGGCTGAATAAAACACAGCGCATTTCAACATAAGAAACATTAAATTTCACCCCAATTTCAATGCAAATTTACACAATTTTCACAAAACACATTTCACCTTAAAATTATCACACTTACTAAAATCTCACATCCACATAAACTCACTAAAATACACACACCCCACAACTCACACATTACATCAGACTCACTTTAGTCAGAATCACTTTAAAGCCTGGTTCACGATGGAGTGCTTGTGCTTTGTGCTTTGTCTCCTGTGCTTTGTGCTTTTGGAATTTGTGCTTTGTGCTTTGTGCCCGAAGAAAAGTGCTTTGTGCTTTGTGCTCAGGATTTGCAGTTTGCAATCTCTGCCATGAAAACTCTATTTTTTGCTTTTAATCCAATTTGAACTTTCTAATTTCGTCATTTACAATTTCAAGAAATTAAGTTCGCTTCATAAGCAGTTTCAGACAATACTTAATTTAAAGCAATTGTGGTGCTGTGAAGATTTAAATTCTTTTAAACTTTAAAAATTGCTGTAAAACGGCATTCCGCCTCAATTTTATCAAACTGCAAATGCTTTCAATAAAGTTTTTCAGAATGGATAAAGAAACTTTACCAGTTTTTATGGCTGCCACTGGATATTTAGTCATGAAGCGTCGCCGCAAGCGACGTTTTGGGGTGCATCCTAGAGTTGGGACCGGTTCCGTTAGAACCGGTTGGAACCGGAACCGGAACCGGAACCGAACCGGAAGGAATTTTAGAACCGGAACCGCAACCGGAACCGGTAGGATTTGGAACCGGCCGGTTCCACACTTAAAAATGGACATGAAATAAAAATAAAAATTTTTAATTTTTGCAGGAGTTTAAATTTTGCAAAAGCTAGAATTTGTGGTTGCCATTCAGTGTTGCCATTCATTCATATTATCTTTTTCAAACTATGTAGTGACTGAAATTGAAACTAAAGATCTAGTTTGAACTGAAACTAAACAAAAATTTAGACCTGAAGGCGAAATATGTAGGATGATACTGATAATAATTAAGAATTTCAAACTAAACGTGAAATGAAGGTACAATTATTGGCACTGAAACTGAAGCTGAAAGTCCATAGAATAAATTTAGAGCCTAAACTGGAAACAACATAGATTCAGCTTACACTGAAGGTGACACAAACTCCCCGCTTCGCCTTTTCAGGTGATCGAGGCACGTTTCAGCTTTCGCTGAAGCCGAGGCATAGAATTAAGAGAAACTTCAAATATTTCTTTGACTCAACATTAGTGACATTATCCCGTCTGAGTTAAGACTAAAATTAAATGTTAAACATACTTGAAAAATTAGGAACATGTATTGCAAGGGAAAAATTCTACTTCCTTTATTCTGGAATTTTGTAATTTTTTTGTTTTCATGCTTCTAATTTTTCAAATTTTGTTAAGTAATTTTGTGTGTCTCACAAAATGCAGTTGTGAAAATGTCTCTAAATTAATTTTAACGAATTTTTGAAATTTTCTGTTCTAAAATTCCAATTGTAATTGATGAAAGACGGGCACTTTCGTTCAGACGTGACTGATATGGACGCCGAATGAAAACTTTAACCAGCTTACATATCTGAACATAAACCTCATAGAAAAGATGAGTGCCCGATGGGATGTAGTCGGAAATTGAGTATATCTTCTCAAAAAATTGGTAAATGGAAGGTGGTGTTGTCAGCAAGTAAGATTGAAGCAATATTTTTTAAAAAAGTAGTAAATTTTACAGGAGTAGAAAACTTCGAAATTTGAGTACTTAATTTCTTATTTTTAAGCAATCGGCATCTGAGACGAAAGTCAATCAAAGTTCAAGTAATGAACAGCCTGTAGAAGTAATTTGTTAGCTATTTTGTTTAATCAAACGACTGTACATTTCTTCGTTAAATATAACATTAATATATATGTTCTTCTTTCAAATTTGGCTTTCAGCTTTTAAATATTTTAAATGCATTTAAATTTTTTGGAAACTACTTGCTTCTTTAGAGACACTGTACTCTTTTTAAAGAAATAAAAAATTTAAGCTCCAGTATATCTCAATTCTCAGCACGTTTTACTGAAACGTTGTGCAGTTTTACAAGATTCTGTTCAGAAGGCGCTGTCTGCATGTAGACGCACAGTAGAATCTCACCGTTAATTATCAAAACAATTTGCTCGATCATACTAAAGTTTTAAATGGAGCAAACTCAAACTAAGGCAAAAACTTTAAAATTCAAAGTAAACAAAAACCCAGTTGGTTATTATTATTGCATTACCTATTCCAATTGTTTTGCAATATTGCTTTATAATTTTGATTGTATAACACTTGCTGGGAGCCTGCATCCAATATTAAATAATGTTAAAATGTACCTACGAATTTTGTACTTGGAACCGGGAACCGGAAGCTAGAACCGGAACCGGAACCGGAACCGGAACCGGTACTCTAGAACCGGAACCGGTTTTGAAAATTGGAACCGGTCCCAACTCTAGTGCATCCTCTCAATTATTTGCTGCCGAAGTATGGGCATTTTCACAGATTGGTTATGCAAATGAGGTGATACCCTGAAAAATTTTCACAGTACTTTCGTATAAGCTGTGAACGTTTCGACGAACTTTGTGAGCTGATAACGCCGCATTTTGCCGAACGCCGTCAAATGGCTATCGTTCTATCCGTTCCTGAAAGGCTGAGCATCACAAATCGATATTTAGCCTCTGGCAGCTCGCAGCAGGATATTGCTGCTAACTTTCGAGTAGAAGAGTCGACTGTAAGCTACGTCCTTAATGCCACCTTACAAGCTATCTGGGATGTCCTAAGTCCGACCTATTTACCAGTTCCAGATGTTGCTAGGATGGAGGAAGTTGCCGAAGGATTTTGGAGAAAATGGAATTTTCCTCACTGCTGTGGGGCTATAGATGACAAACATGTAGTGATTCAGGTAAATACCACTTAGCCTTTAATTAAAACAGTAAAACTTAAAGTTTGGAAACAACTACCAAATTAACAATAGCAGTCCAAATACTGTCAAAATTCCAACAAGTAGGCCCCAAAAGGGGCAGTATTCCTTTGTAGACCTGTTATTATTTAATTACAGTTGAATAATTTGTTAGTAAAAACTGAAGTCTTGCTTCAATTCTTGTTTCCGTTGGGGGGTCTTGACCAGACATGTGCAGGAGGGGAAGTTGTGGGGGGGGTGAAGGGCGGCCGAAGGCCGCAGAAAACCGGATTTTTCCGGTTTTTTACCGGAAAAATCCGGATTCTGGGGGGGTGAGAGACCCCTCTGGGGGGGGAGGGGTGAGCTCAGGTCTGGGGGGTTAACCCCCCCCCCCAAACCCCCCCAAGCACACGTATGGTCTTGACAGCAGAAACTCCAATTGGTGGAAGATGTCCCCAATTGAAAACGTCGCCAGAATAGGTCTTCGGTTTTTTTTAGTGTTTTGCGCTTGATCTTGTTGCTTCTTCTAAGTTTTATGCTTTATCACCAAAATCCAGTGCGATATAGCAGTGTAAGCCCGCCAAAGAATGCAAGCAGGCTACACATATATACTACATATATAATCCTAGTGCACCTTGGTGTAGCTCCCAAGCTACACTACACTGGTGCTCAAAAATATGCAATCATTTTGATTGCAGACAGCCGAAGACTGCGTAGAGTCTGTCCATTCGGCTGCTTAAATGGCAGCTGCCAAAACTAATTTGCATATTATCTCTCAAAAAACTCAGCGCTAAGCTAGCCCTATGTTGAAGATAGGGCTTCTGAATGGAGAAATGACTCATACTACAATGGTCATACTAATTTTCTTTTTATCCATTCCTGCTCCAGCAGGAATAAAAACAATGCCATTACAAATACTTTCGAAATTCCAAAAAACAATGGCAGTGCAGATACCTTCGAAACTTCAAAATTCCAAATACATCACAATAGTAAAGCGCTACTCAAGACGGCGTTACAAAAATTAGTTAAAATATCTGCTGGGACTAGAACCAATGGCACTAGCCAGATCCGTTATAAAAGAACCAGGTGCAGACAGAGCCACTACCTGTTGCGGTTCCACTGACGGTAGCCGTCCCGGGGTTAGAAGACGCTAAAGCGGAAGGAAAGTTTTCGGGCAATCCCAGATTTTGCTGATATCCTGTGGTCACAGCTGGCTTCGTAGGTGTTGTGAGTGGAATATAACTTGGCTGTTGTTGAAAGGAAGGCGCAGAGGTTTGATCCAGGGCCTTCGGTCCAATTTTGCGCATTCGAATTTGGTAAAGGATACGGTCAATTTCATACAAGCAAACAGTTTCTCATCAGGGTCAAAATTTTTCAGGCAATGAGCCACTGATAAGGCAAAATTGTAGTAGCCATCCTTTTGCCGTTCCACTGACAGATCCGTAGCTCGCTCCAATTGTTTTATCATCTGTTTCTCAAACGTTGAGTCCCACTTTGTTCGTTTGGTTCGGGGGAGGCTAAAACAAAAAACAAGATTTCTAACTTAAAAACTTTTTGAACTGAGTCAAGCCTACAATAAAAATCTTCAATTGAAACAATACTTTGAAACATTTTGAAAACTTACCTGGCTTTCCAACTTCTTCACCAATTTCAGTCCACGCATTTCTCATGGCTTGGGAATCACTGTGTAATTTGTTCTGGAAATCAGAGATGAAATCCCGTTTTCTGACAGCTTCCACCAGTGCTTCATCAAAAGCTGTGTCTTCACATGGCATGTTGATAGCAATCACAATAAACTTAACTCCAAAAAACAAACGTTTATAACAAGCATTTATATAGACACAAATCTAATTAGCATATTTGAGCAATAACAAATAACAATGTAAGAGTAACATGCCAATTGCAGACACCACAATAAGTCCTAATAGCATTGGAAAGCTGACTAGATTGTTGCGTATCGGCATATCAAAAGTATGGGCACGGGTCCAAAAATTTGGACCCGGGTACCCGGTACTAGCCGAAGCCCTATGTCGGGTAATTGCAACACTACCCGGGTATCCGGGTACCCGAGCACTTTCGGGTACCCGATAAACGTTTAATCCATTTTTTGGATTTGGCCATTCTGAAATTTAACTTTTTTCAGGGGTCTTGATTCAAGTTCTGTCCGCTTCCTCTAACCTTTAAATGTTAACAAAGTTTAGAAAGCATTTGGATTACAAGAGCAAATTCCTATGACAAAATTTAGCTAACTTCATTTGCTTGTCTCTGGATATTGGAACAGCACAAAAGGCAGCAAACAAGCAAAACCTGGCTCCTGGCTCCTGGCTTCGGGCTGTGAATCCGGAGATAAGCACCGGCACCCTATAACCTTCTGTAGGTTGGAGTTCTCTCCTGGGGTCACTTTACCTTTTACATTATATTTAGATTAATTTTATAATTTTTTACCTGAAAACAATTGGTACTTTCCAATTTCCTTTCCCTCTCTCTGTTCTTTTGCTTTTGCAGCAACTTTACTAACGTAAAACTGATGAGAGATGCAAGTCCTTTAGAACTTTTATAAAAACGTTTACAGGACATTTATTAAATATTCCTTGAAATAAATTCATTTATTGTCATTACGATTCCACTGTATTCGAAGAAAGTTAAAGTAACCATCACCCTCAACTTAGATAAACTTTCTCAGTCACTAAAGGCGTGCATACCAAAGAATCGTCCAAAAGTTGGTATGCTCAATATTTGGTTAAATGAAAGTTCAAACAATCTGGGAGCATTTTTTAGTTCAGAATTCAGTTTAGAAGCAGCTAATGTTGACAAAAATTGAAACCTAATGAGTGTTGGCCATTTGCGAAGGAGGTTTTTCAACGTTGACAATGTGGCATTAAATAGAATCACTAAACTTTCAAGATCATATCAGTCACTATTGACACCATCTAATGGTACCTAGTATTGTTACATACAGTTTAAAGAACAACGCATAGCTGTGGCAAAATTCACTAATTTGATGCGTACAGTTTTGTTTGTATCTTGTGAATTTTAAGTTTTAATTAATTCATCAACTTCCGCATATTGTTCCAACAGGAATTTAAAGAAAGCAAAAATTATTAGAGCAAGGTAAGTTTAATATTTTAAAACAAATCTAAAAATAGAAAATTATAAAATGTTTGAAAAATACCAGGACTAATTCCTCTTCCCATTACTTCGTTTTTCTGTTTTAGTATCTTTCTATAATAGTAAATTTTATACTAATTTAAACTGAAACAATCTTCGATGGTTACAAGTTTTCTTAGCCAAAAATTTTAGGTGGTTAATAATTTTCGAGGCCAAAAAGTTTCTCTCTGCTTGATCCAGATTAATCCGGTTTTATCCGGTTTTTCCGCTTTTAACTGGATATCGGGTACCCGAAGCAGGACCCAGGTACCCGAAAATTTTCAGGTGCCCGGGTACCCGTCGGGTACCCGACTACCCATGCCCACGCCTCGAAACGATATAGGAAGGCGAAAGTTGCCTACGAGCAATATACTCAAGTACATAGAGGATTAGGATATTTCGTGCCTTCCGTTTAAAGTATTGTGGCAGAAAGCATAAAATGAAGTTACCTGAATAGGGACACAATTTGTTTTAAAATTTATAATTAGAAGAAAGACTTCAACAATCTGGACATAACGAATCGCATATAGTCGCGATTCCCGACATCAACTGATACACCAGATTTTTACTTTTCTCCACTTCCTACAATGAGATTTTGTTTCTATTCTAAATTAATATCTGGAATTTATTAAACTCTTGATTGATCTGACAAGTTTGGAATAAACTACTTTGAAGTGGCAGATAATTATACATAAGCTTCAGTGTCAAATTGATTACTTCGCTTAGATATTGTTGATTTTTTTGGTTTGGGCCCAACCACATTCTAGGCACACAGCGTGGCCCGTGAGTGCTGCTCTCCGCAGACCGCGGTCAGGCGGAGAGACGAAGATCACGGACAGAAACATGATCCCCAAGCGATACAAACGGTTATTTCAGTCACGCCCAAGGCAGTAATCATCGTTCACCCGATAACTACTGCCCCCCGCTTGGTAATAGCAACTAAGATGGCTGAAAGCTACGTGTGCCCGCTCGATATTGTTGATTCAATCAGAATCGACTTCTTGCTTATGTACTTCTTCGCGTAGGATAAAGTTTTTCCTGCTGCGCCTCAGCGCAGCAGGTCTCTTATGTTTGCTCGGCCCAGGTTCGAGCACACAGTTTGTTTGTAAAACATGCATTTCACCATAAATGCATGTGTGCAATTGTTTAAGATAGGCAATGCATAATTTCTGTGTGGTTTTCTCTTTTGAAATGCTTCTGCTTCTAGTCCATGTAATTACGCATGTGTGGAATTTGTATTTGGAATCTGTTTGAAGAATTCGAAACCGGAATTTTTATTCCACTGTTGATGACTAATAAATCGTCGCGCCTATCGTATTAAAATTTTGTAGCAGTGAATCTGCAACAATTTTCTTTCGGAAATAAATTGAATTGAATTGTATAAAAGTACAACTGAATTTAATTGAATTGTTTAAAAGTAAAATTAAATTAAACTAAAATTTGGACTGAAAACTGCACGATGTTTTGCACAATATTGTGCAATTGCTAAGCAAATGTTCAATCACTTATGAAAAATTGGACTGCGCAGCAGGTTTATAATTTCAATAAAATATTATTTTAAAACTCAACCTTTTGCAGAACATATTGCTTGTTATATTCTAAGATTTTGCAGTTTGCACAAAAGCAGTTACATCTGCATAGAAGATTTGGAACTATCAGTAATGTAGTCTGTTTATTAATTCAGATCGCTAAATTCACATTATGATTCAAACTTAATTAATCGAGTAACCGAGAAATCTCAATGCCATCAGATTTACATACAGCAAAGTTTAATTATTATTTAAGCTTCTAAAATTTAAGTTTTAGGTCCTTTGTTTCAGTTTCAGTGACTGAAACATTCCTAGCAAACTGTAAAAACGATCAATATTGTTACTATTAACAGTTACTTTTTATTCAATTCTACTCACAATGGCGTTTATGATAATTTTGTATTAAAATTAAATGCAAATTAATTATGCTAATTATAGCTTATATAGCTGCTAATCGTTAATTGAAACTGACACAGGAAGCTTTAAAACTCGTCCCGTTGACTATAATTTGAATCTCGTCCAGCAAGCCCGGTTCACATTAGGCAATCTGCAGGCAATATAGTTACCGGCAGTTTAGGAGCAATGACAATATTGCCAGCAATGCACCCGTTCACACTACATCACCAAGATTGCCGGCAATATAGCGGGAAATTTAAAATTATAGTCTAGTGGCAGGCAATATGTACGCGCCTATATTTACATGTTCAATTGCCTCAAAGCTTGCTCGCTGACGCTGTCCTAGCAGAGATAGCTGATTGACAGCAATATTGCCGGCAATTTTTATTCCGCCGGAGGCGGAATCTTTGTAATGGGTTGACCCAAAATTAGTGTGTAATTTTTGGTGTGGCCCGATGTATCTCTATGTTTAGCACGTAATCCTAGCTGTGAAAGTTTTTTTTGATGGGGGGTGCGATGATCAAAGAGTGTTATCAAACAAGTCCGTCTGCTGTGGTTTAATTTTTATATTGATTGCTGGTGCCTTCTGACCAAGTTGAAGTCATTCAATTTTAAATAATTAGAAATGTATTTACGTAAGAACGTAAATTTAAAATTGCGAAAACATTTTACCCGAGTCCCCCCTTGGCAGATGAGGATTTGCGTTCGCACTTAAGCGCATATTTGATTATGCAAATTAGCTGGCATTACTAAATTTCATTTGGAACTAAACAGCGGGAGAGAACAGTACTAAAATTTGCGAAGCAATGAATCGTGCGCATTTTTTCTCCATTTCTTATGCTAAGCAGGATCCTGGTGAATTCGTTTTTGACCTGTTTTAAATGCTTCTGACAGTTGAGCCAATTCCGATGATCTTTCGACGAAGCACCTGCATTTGCATGATACAGTTTTAGATTGCGCAGAGTAATAAGGAAGAAGGAGCAAAGAAGCTATTAGCCGAACTACTGTGTAAATTATTGGCAACAGCCTAAAGCTTTCTCTCAATTAACAGTCAACAAATCACAAGGGATTGCTACCGGAACTTCATCCCAAAATCTTATAATTTATACAGCGCTGAACCGCTCTTTTCCAGTATACGTCGCAGTGGTCAGATCTTTTCCGCTAGAAGATGGTTTCAGCACAAATAAAACTACCAGAGGCCTTCGCAGTAGTACGAAGTTTATTCCAGCATGCAAAATTCATGGAAACTCGTTATGTAGTTTTGGAGAAATAGATGTTCAAACATTAATGATAGCAGGTTTTGCTTATATGACTTTTCGACAAAACCTTTAGCACAAAGATAATCTTGAACTCCAACTGATTGGCTGGCATGAGTAAAATGTGCACTGGGACGGCGTATTTGTAGCATACAAACATGTGGCTCTAAAACTCCCAATCCTGTATACCAAGTGTCCGCTATAGGTAAGCCACAAACAGTTTCTTATCCTTTGACTTATTAAAATTCCACGAACGAGCACCAAAATAAGGAGCTCGCAAAGTTTCATTCATTTTTTATAAAACTGAAAACCGTAATGCCACATTTAGACAACGTGGCTGCACCACCTCGCCTTATTGAATGGTAAGCAAATTTTATAAAAAATTGTTTGAGCAGTACAGAAGAAAAGCAATTAAGCTTTGCATCTTACTTAACTCAAACTGCAGATTCCTAAGTACCAGCGCTATGGGTCAGCTGACACTAGCAACGTGTTCAGCAAATGTGCTTTGCACACAACGGCGGAATTATTCCCCTTTTAGGGGATACTTGTTACACTGTCCACACTAGCAATAAATAGGCAATCTGTTGGCAATCATATTTTTCGCAATCATATTGCTGGCAATTATTGCCTGGTGTGAACCTGGCTAGAATGTCAGCCATCAGCAGTCTCGCCTTGGTCGGTCGGGATTTTATTGATTGTAGATTGCTATAGACTCTCTATGCCTTGCCTGTTCGACCCGGCCGGCCGGGCAACAACACTAGCATAGAGAACCGCGTAAACTAACATTTACCGAATATATGCATTTACACCTGCTTATTTATAGCTGCTATTCGTTTCACTGCCTACTGTGTACCAACGGGTATTATGGAGATGCCCTGTTATCATTTGAAATCGTTATCCGTTCTCCAGCATAAATTTGAAATAAATGGCACTCTCTGCATTCTGCAAAGCTGCTTAACGAGATTTGATTTAGCACCTCTCGTCAAGACCTCAAAAACTAACTGCCAACCTCAACATTTTTGTTTGTACAATTTTTACAAAGCACGATGCACAAAAGTAAACAACCTATTGCATCTAGACAAGTTGGTTTGCTTCAGAACTTTGGAACTGCTGTTATATAAAAAAGGACTTCCATTTTTCTCGAGCTATTTGTAGACGCACAAAACCTTAAATTCATCTGCCGAGTAGGCAAAAACAATTTGCGCAAAGAAAGTTCCAGAAATTTACGACAATTGTTTCTTGAGGTCACGTGACAAAGGCGGAAACCGGTTCATCTGAAAGCTAGCTAGTCTAGGCTGTTAATTTCAGAAGCTGACTAAGCCTTGCCTTTCCAGCCTAGTTGTTTACTCCAATTGAAACAGCTCTAGAAACTTCTAGAAGGCGCATTTGATTGGCCAGGAATGTTCTAGAAGCTTCCAGAAATTTCTATGACTCTATTTAAGGTCTGCTTTCTGTCAAAATGTTTAACATTAATTTTGAAAGAGAAGTTTTCTGCGCTATTTTACGCTGCTACGTTTTCTGTGAGATTTCATCGTCTGCTATTACATAACTAATTGTCAGGTACGTTTGTAGTTAACTGCAGTTATTCGAAACTGTTTAGTGGCCTGACGCTGAGAGTCATTGAAATAGGCAGGGACCGTCACCTAGCATCCTTTACTGATTTGCCCAGAAGAAAGCCTCCGCCGTTTCCTTCATTTTTACTAAGACCATGCTAAAATGGAAAAAGCAGAGAAGTTTTTTCATCCACGAATGAATAGAAATTGTAAAAAAAGTAGACGTAGACGCTATAAACTGTCAAACTTCAATTTTTTTCTAGAAAATTTAGTTTGCCTTTAGGTTTTTGCGTCAATTTGAGTGCGTATAAAGATTAGGCATTAGGTAGCGCCCGATCTTACATGCGCCCATGAAAATGTGATGCTTTCAGAAATCTAGCACTTCAGAAAACACGACATACCTGGAAATTTCTTCAGGAAAGAATGTCTTATTTTCGCCCTTATATTCCACTTGAACTTTAGGTTTGCCTCCATCGCTGATAACCTTAAACGGCCAATGCTTCATGTCGGATTGAACGGAGGGATCATCAAATTTTCGACCAATCAGACGTTTTGGCAAATATTAATAATGATTTCAGCTGCCAGAAACTTAATTTGGAAATTTCTGTGGTCCTGAGGTCCTGAAATTTTGTAAAAGGTGTAATCGAAACTTGTAATTTACAATTGAAAGCAATAGCTGTGCAATTCAAATCACTTTGGCAAACTGATCTGAGTAAATGCAAAAATTTTATTTTCAAAAGAAAATTTCTGTCTCAGGTTGGACAGAAAATTTAAG
>JASAND010017898.1:0-36810 GCA_030248195.1 Trissonchulus latispiculum
AGATGAAATTATACAAATACAAATATAGCAGCAGACAAATTAAGACGTCGCAAAAACTCGAGAACAACTCGACTTACTACTTTACCAAATACAGAAAAGGCAGCAAAATTATAGGCATCCAATAATTTTCACAGAAAGACCAGAAGTACAAAATTAGCACATATAAAGGGTTGATTTGGCCGGAACGACCTAAACCTGGGGACGGTTAAATATAAAAGCTGGGGGAAATAGAACCATAAAGTTAGACAGGCAGTACAGGTAGACAGGAGCACTAGGGATCCTAGCTAAGAAAGGGGGCCGGTATAATAAAACTAAACGTGGGGGTAGATGTGTGCAAAGAAACGTACACTCATAAACTCAGCTCAAAACCAGACCACTCGTAGCGAAAGAAAAACTTTTAACTGACTACTTTTCGTTCTTGCGTCAGACCACCCCCCTAAGTAGCCAATCAAATGCGAATATTGATTTTTGAGAGAAGCCTGGAAAGTTTTCATTGGGTAGAGGTTCCTATCTAGTTTTGCTATTCGAAAGCGCCGCCTAGCGGCTGAATAAAAACATGTTATATCAAACCGGTTCAGGAACAAATCTCAGACACATAAATTTCAGACACATAATTTTCTTAGCATTTGCAAAAACACACATACGTACATTCATACAACAAACACACTAAAAACACCCACCCATTACAACTCCCCAGGGCTTACCGCCCGAGCTCCTGCGAGGGAACCGCGTACGGAAAAAGTCATTTAACATTGAACGAAGAGAGATTTTAAATGAATTTTGATAAGATCTCCAAAAGGGTAAAAAAAAACAAAGACAATACGTTAGAGCAATACAAAACAATTAAAAAAACAGCAATTCAAGTGAAAACAAAACAAAGCATAATGAAAGAACTATGTTACTAAAAGCACCTAGGACCCGAGCCAGTACAAGGAGACAACAAGGATAGAAATCTGTACAAGAAAAACCAATGGCGCGTGGACCATGCCATAAAAGAAAGCCACGGGGACAGGAGCGCCGGAGGGACCCTGTGGCCAATATGACCAGGTAAGAAAAAAACCAACAAAACCCAGTCCCAAAAATTCAGAAACCCGGATGTCAGCTTCGTATAGGGCAATTCAGCTAAGGTGCGGAGGTTACCTCCCGCTAAACTCAAGGGTGCGCAAAATTTCGGCTGGGTGGGTTCAGGGTGCCTAAACCTCGCTGGACTAACTCAGTTCCATTCGGCTCTTCTACAAAATTTTAAGTAAGACGAAAATAAGAATATAACTTTCCGGTGTTTCGCGCAAAGGAGGTGGCGAGCTTTAAATGGAGTCTTTAGAATAATAATTAAATAAAATTAAAAAGGGTTATGAAAGAACCCTTACCATGCTTAAGCATGTATAAAGAAGGACCAACAGGGTACGAAAGAAGTCCCCAAGTACCCCGCAGGTACCAAAATAATATTAATTTAAAGTAGGGATAGGTTAGGAATTCTGAAGCAATAAAAGCGCGAAACACCAATTTAAGAATAAAGTTCCCTAAAGTAGAATAAAAATTTTATAGATGAGCCTCCCAACCGCGCTGCAGGCCTTAATGGGGATGGGGGCATATATTTCGGGTGCTACTTTGGCGCACTGGTCCGGGGTAACAAAACTGACATCATTTTCTTCGAAAGAACCCAAAATTAAGGGCGGAGAACGTTGGGCCAACTAAAAGATATACGTACAAAAGAATTTTAAAAACAAAAACGTGGCGGCATGAGAGAGGGAATTTCCAAGGGACAAGAATCAGAAGTTTTAAAACATAATACTGGCTAGGGCCTTCGGCCAAAACGACTAGTAGAACCCCAAATAACAAACCCGTTAGATAAAATAGAAAAGAATTCAAGAAAAATGAAGTCAAAATCTTTGGTAAAACTTTTGGTTAAGACTAGCACTAAACACATATTATGCATAAAACCGTACAAAATACCCGCAAAATATTCAAACAATTAAAGATCAAACATAGCAAAATAGGTTTAGATAAAATTTTTAAAGTTTAGTTTCAAAGGGTAGTAAAATGATTTTAAAATAAGCTTCAAGGAGTTAATAAATGTAGTTTAAAATGAACTTCAAGGAGTTAATAAAAAGTATTTTTAGAATAAACTCAAGGAAAAGATAAAATATTTTAGTAGGCTTCAAAAGAGATAAGAATTTTAGTAGTAAAATACGCACCCATCATAAAATATATCTCTAGAAACACTCATAGGTAAATAAAGCACAAAATAATGACATAAGAAAACTGGTATTAGCGCAAAGAAAACTGTATAACAAGTAATATATACAGTAACACAAAAAATACAAAAGTTCACAAAAATGGCAAAAATTTTCTTCTTTGGGCATAAGGTATATATGGGGAAAAGGAAAGCGTTCGTTTCGCATTTGGCATTAATTGAGCATATCGTCATAATTGGAAATGTCATAGTAGGGAGAATCTTCATAATAGAAATGTCAAATAGGATAGGCTTCATCCGTGAGCAAGAATATATGGCATTCAAAATTAGAGCAATTATAAATTGAGTAAATCATAATCGGGGAAGTCAAAATTGAGCAACAATAGTCTCATCCGGGAAAGTCAAAGGCAGATAAAGTCCCAATTAAGTAGAAATGTCATATCCAGGGAAAATAGTCCAAATAGGCCGCCCAGGGAAATGAACGACCAGAAGGGGAAGGTAAAGGATAACCAATGGGGAAAGGGAACGCATCCGCCGAATTTAGGATAGGAAACCACCGCCGTAAGCTTCGTGGTGGAAGTGAACCGTAAGGATGGGGCACGAAGTTTTACTGTATACTCGCAACGGGTATACAGAAACCCAGGGAATGACCGGTTACCGGTCATGACAGGGACTGGCATGTGTACGGTCCAAAACGTGCTAAACACCAGGCTGGAACGCTCCAAGGGCAAACAACGGTCCTCAGCACCATAAAAAGGGGTGGGCACCTTCCGCCCTCAATGCCGAGAAAGCTGCAACTGCCGACGAAAGACCTGCGAAGACGCCGTTGTTTCTTCGACCGAAAGTGCGATCCTTATCATCCACACCTCATCGGAATCCGCACGTTCATCCTGGGCAAACCAGAGTAGAATCTCCGTCCAATGCTGGTCTAACGGGCTTAGGTCTATCCCATCACCTGACCATAACGGAAGGTTACTTCAAACGAGGGTCTCCTCGTCAAGTTACCCCGAATCCATGAAAACCGCGAGCGAAGCCAGAAACCAACGCCAAAATTTTGAATTCCTTCATGAGTACCTTTTGGCAACCAAAAGGATCCCACCATGGAAAAATCTCTGCACCTAGGGTCTAAGCTGAAACTAACAAAAATATGCAAAAACGATCAGAGGGTGAAAGCATGACAGAAATAAAAAGAAGAGTGACTAAAATATACTACACACACCAAGAGGAAGGTGAACTACCTACTAAACTACCTAAGAACCTACCTAAAGGAGAAACAACCACACACACAGCAAGGCAAAACCCACATATACACATGTATCCGAGGGCATGTGAAACACATGCACTGTTATGAAAGGGACAGGTAAGAGCCTTCTTAACCTTTTAACACAAAACGATAGGAGTCCATTTTAAAATAGAAAAAGAAAGACCCCCTAGGTAAATTTGGATAGGAGTAGAAGTACGTGAAAGAAAATAAACTACAATTATGACCCCAATGAAAGGTCATAATGAAAGGTATTAGATAAGAAGAATGAATTCTATTTAGTGTAAAGAAACCCCCAGTTTAAGAATGGAAATACAGTTATTCTAAGAAGGCCCATAAAATTAATTTAATCCCACCCCCATAGGGGAAGAACTAACATAACAATTATAGTGCTAACACCCCAGAGCGTCAAAGCAGATAAAATCCTAGCTAATAGTAGAGCGCTCATAAAAGAAGTAACCGCAAGATGGAAACGTTTCCAGAATATCTACGTAAGCCAGACCCTTGTGCATGCGAAACCAACTTTAGGGAACCTAAAGTTGGACAACTGGTAATTTAACAGGCGCATCTCCAAAAGGCTTCAAGCGATTAATGTTGACCACGGATGGGTCGCCCAAGCCGTTAGTCGGGCCAATTCGGTAATTCGTAAGCGAGATCTTTTCTAGGATTCGGTATGGACCGTCATACTTCGGTCTTAGCTTCTTACTAAGTCCAGCCGGCACGTTCTTGTTCTCCACGTTCAACATAACCAGGGACCCTGGTTTGTATTCTACTGGCGTGGCTTTCTTATCATACCGGACTTTGTTGATATTTGCTGCTTCCTGTAGCATTTCCCGTGCTATCCTCCAAGCTTCACCCAGATGTGGCAACAACTGATTTCGGACATCATCGTATGTCTCAACAGGGTCGTCGCCGTGGTTCTGAAAGAAATTGTCCAAGGGGTACCGGTAATCCCGACCGGTCATCAGGAAATACGGGGTTTCCTGCGTAGAGCTGTGGACCGTGGCCCGATAGATGGAAAGGGCCCAAGGTAGGTAATCATCCCAATCCGTCTGATATCGGTCCACATATTTGGTAATCAGGCTTCGTAACGTCCGGTTAAACCGTTCCACTACCCCGTTAGTCTGCGGATGATACGCTGTGGTCCGGAGGCGCTCCGACCCAGTCGCATCCACTTGAGCCGTCATGAAGGCTGACATGAAATTAGGGCCCTGATCTGTTAGCACGCGACCTGGGACGCCCCACCGGGCCACAAACCCATTGAGGTACCAGTAAGCCGTTGTTTCGGCTCGTTCATTTGGCATCGCAAAGGCTTCAGCATACCGAGTCAGGTAGTCGACAATACACAGGACACAGGTGTTACCTCGTTTGGTTTCCCGATGGGTGAAGTGCATGACATCCATGGCTATCACCTGCAAGGGATATCGGACCACGACGGTATTTTGCATTGTTGCCTGATGACGCCGTGGCCCGTGATTAAATTTAGCGCAGGGTTTACACTGCGCAATAAATTCCGCCAAGTCCTGTGACATGCGAGGCCACCAATACTTGGATGCCAAACTAGCATAAGCCGCCTTATGGGCCCGGTGTCCACCTGTCGTAAAATGTGTGTGGACCTCCTCGAGCAGCTTCTCGCGTTCGTCGCGTGGTACCACGAGCGTAGGGAACGATGAGCCTCGCCGCATACCCCGTTCGTCTAGATAATCCCGGTAGAGAACCCCATCTTTAATATTGAACGAAGACCTCAGCTTCGTCAAGACCAATGCTTCCTGCTGGTTTTCCGGCAGTCGCTTCTGTTCTAGAAAGTCTAATAAGACGGCAAATTCAGGTTCGTCGCGAAGTTGCCGCTTCCAACTGAGCACCGTTGGTGGGCCCGGTGGTGCTGCCGTCAAGGCATACACCTCAGGTGGATACATAACCTCCAGTGTTTCCTGTTCGCTATCCACCGGTTCTTCAATTGGCCAGAGACGCGACAGCGCATCCGGGACATGGTTTTCCCTGCCCGGACGATATTCCACAGTGAATTCGAATTCCAGCATACGTGACGCGAACTTAGCCAATTTTCCTGATCCCAATGCCTTGAAGTTATTCAGCAGATCCCTTACAGCCATATGGTCCGTGCGTAGGACAAACTGTTTGCATGAGAGATAGTGCCGGAATTTTTGACATCCCCAAAGGGCCGCAAAGGCTTCCATTTCGGTTGCCGAATAGCCTTTCTCACCCTGGGTCAATGTCCGACTGGCATATGCTACTGGTCTCTCCCGTAGCACACGAGGGCCGTTCGGTTTGTCATAGCTTCGTGGAACCGAAAACTGTTGTTCCAGGACTGCTCCAAAACCACGTTTGCTGGCATCGGTAGACACATAGAAGGTTTTCGAAAAATCAGGAAATGCCAACACTGGAGCTGTCGTGAGATGTTGCTTCAATGCTTCGAAGCTTTGCTGGCATTCCTCGGACCAAAGAAAGGGGACCCCTTTCTTAAGAAGATCGGTCAGTGGAGCGGCCACTTTCGCGTAATTAGACACAAATCGGCGATAGTATCCGCACATACCCAAGAAAGCGCGAATACCCTTCACATCAGTAGGGGGAGGGAGCTGAGAAACCGCTTTAACCTTGTCTGGGTCCACGCTGATACCATTACGGCCCACGTAATGGCCTAGAAAAGGGACCGCTTCCCTGGCAAAGCAGCATTTCTTCAGCTTGATTCTCAGTCCATTATCCCGTAAACGCTGGAGGGTCGACCTCAGCATTACCAGATGAGAATCAGGATCAGGGGAAGGAATCAAAACATCATCGATATAAACTGGGAGATCTGTGAGGACCTTTTCCATAATGCGCTGGAAGGTCGCCGGGGCATTGCAGAGACCAAAGGGCATAACATTCATGTGAAAAAGGCCCATATGTGACACAAAAGCCGTCTTTTCCCTATGCTCCGGATAGACCTCCACTTGCCAATAACCAGCGGCCAAGTCAATCGTAGAAAAGATGACCGCACCTTGGAGTTGATCCAAGATCTCATCTATCTTCGGTAGTGGGTAACTGTCTTTCTTCGTGATCTTATTAAGACGCCTGTAATCAATTACCAGCCTTGTCGTACCGTCCTTCTTGCCGACAAGGATACATGGGGAGGACCAAGGGCTAGTGGAAGGGGAGCAAACTCCCTCTGCAAGCATAGCCTTGATATGCTTTTCGATTTCTGCCTTATCCTTCGGGTTATACCGATAGGATCTGCCTTTTACTGGGCCGTCCTTGCCAGTATCGATGACATGTTGATCGACTTTAGTTCGACCCGGGTTACCAGGGCGAGCTACTACGTCGTAGAATTCCACGAGTAGATCCCGTAACTTCGCTTTCCCCACATCATCCAGAACCATAGAGTCGAAATCAACATTTTCATCAATAAACTGTTGTCGTTCCTCCCACGACGGCATAGGCTGGGTTGTCATCTCGTCCGCAGAGTAGTGCATATCGTTAAATGCTTGGAGTCCTCGGTCAGACAGAGCCGGTGGCTCTTCTGTATCCCATGACTTGTCTGACTGTACGGCACACACGGTGGGATCCACCCATCGTGGTATACTGGCAACAGGCCCAACGCAATTCACCATTGTCGGGGTACCCCCAGGGTTAAAAGGGGCTAAACGGTCCACCTCCTTCAGGGCATGTTGCAATTCGCCTTCCTGAACTTGGGTAGCCGGGTGTGAGGCCCAACTAGTCATCTGCGTTCTAGCTTGGACGAAGTTCACACCCAATTCCGTTGCGTACCGAAAGCCCTGACGTTCCGTTATAGTCGTAACTGGCTCGGCTTGACCTAGGGGTAACCCTTTAGGCAAGTGTATCGTCCTATCAAGTGGGTTGTAGACCTTGATATAATTCACCTGTGGTGAAACCTCGAGGATCCCGGGTACCGGATAAACCTCAAAAATTTCCATCAGGTCCCCTGATGGTTCGAAGACCACAGTTTGTCGTTCCTGCGGGTTTTTCGCGCCATCCACGAAACAGGAAACCGGTACCATAATATTAGAACGGGGAGGCAGCTTCCGCGTTTCGCGCATACAGTAGAACACACTGCAGGACACTGCAATGCTAAACCGGTTAGCCAATGCCTGCAGATCGCCCGGGGTCAGCAATGGCACCTTTTTCCTGTCACACATGAGTACATGTTGGTGAGGGAAAACAACCCACTGATGTGCTGCTTGAAAGTCATATCCAATGATGAAATCATGTTGAAGGCCATTAGCCACACTGAAGGTATAAGAGTAGTCCACTCCATGGACCCTGAACGTAATCTTACATTCGCCCAGAATTGCCAAACTTTTGTCCTCAGCGGCTGTGGCTACCTCAGTTGCCTTCGTTAAGTCTAGATGTAATTGCCCATTAGTATTCACCTGGTCGAAGAATTGTTTAGACATCAGGCAGATGTTGGCTCCTGTGTCCAAAAGAGCCAGGGTCTTCAAGCCTTTAACCTCGGCTATGACATATGGGCTTTTCTTCACGGCTATTTGGGTGCATTGGGATACGAAAAAGGGGGAGGAACCATTAAGGACAGACAATACTGCCCTATTTAAGTGTTTGTCCGTGACGGAAAGGTCCTCAATAGGTTGTTCGGTTTCCGACTCAACCACGTCCGGTTCCGTACGCGAATGGATGGGCCTCAAAACAGCTGCCGTCTGCTCCTCTACGAGTGAAAAATCAGGCGCCTCAGGCGATTCCGAATCAAGGACTACGATTTCGTTTGGGTCGTTCAAGCGCTCTCCTCTACGCTTACGCTGCTTTTGAGGAGGGTCTTCGCTCCAAATAGGTTGTTGCGGTTCCCGCAAGCTACCTGTTTTCTCCAACTCGAGAATCCTGGCATAGTCCTTCTGAATGAATTCGCCAAGCAGGTCATCGAAATTGTCGACCGCTTGATGTACCTTATCCACGATGACCTGCATATGCTTACCCAATTCATTCACTTGTTCTACTGTAGCTGCGGTCTCGTTTTGGGCCAGTTCTACGGTATGGCATAAGTCAGACCAACCACACTGGACCCCTAGATATTCGACTTCCCCTAACAGGGTATACCTGTTCTGGGTTGGGACGGGAGCCGCCGCCGTGCTAGGTTGGACCTTGCCTGGTTTTCGGACTTGGTCCCATGTACCGGATTTGTTCTTACGCAACTTGAGAGGTGGCACCGAAAGCTCTGAACGTTGTTGGGCATCCGCTTTTGTCCGCTCTGGGCCTGGCCCTTCATCCGCTGTTCGCCACCCGTCCTCATCCTCAGACAGTGGGGGCTGTGGGTGAACATCCACGGTCACCTGAATAGGCCCTGAACCTTCATCCTCTTCTTCAGATGTAAGTTGCGGCTCAGTCAATTCCCGCCTGGTTGGCCATGGGTTGAGTCGTTTCGCCTTTCCTGGAGGAGAAGCTCGAGTAACCACTATGGCTGGCGGGTCACCCGCCAACCGGGGTGGGTCGTCTATATCCAAGGATTCCGACACTGCCTGCCAATCGTCACCGTTCCTAACTCGAGGTCGCCTCCGAGTAGATCGCTTACCGGTGACCCCAGGTGCCTGGGTGTCCCCAGTGCTTACAGCTGAAAGCCCCTGGTTGTCCCCAGTGCTTACAGCTGGAAGCCCATTTGCAGGGTCCTGGTCCTCCCCAGGGCTTATGCGATCAGCCCCAGTCGCGGGCTCTGGAGGGGTCGTACGTATTAGCAGGCGGTGCAATGGCGTAATAACCCGAATTGGATCCGTTTGGACCTCGACGGAGGTAGAGCTTTTCCTTTGCCGACGGGATGCCGCCTGCTTAGCCTGATTCGCTCGAGTTTGTGCAGCCATAGCTGCATTCGCCTCCTGTGCTGCCATCGCTTGCTTCACGATTGGAAGTTGGTCCCACTGGGTACCAGGGGCCTTCTTCCACCGCTTCCGGTATGGCACGTTGTACCTAGCAGCCGTCGAACCGCCATCACCGAAAGGCTTCACATCCCGACGCCAACGGTTCCAGAATTTGTAGGGTCGCTGATTACCATAGCCGTCATAATAAATATCCCCTCCATCCGGATAACCACCATTTTCCATGATCACATGATGAGGGGGAAACCATTCTGCCCTTCTTCGCTTTTGCTTGCAAGATTTACACTTGCAATCGGGATCGGGGATAGGCTGTGGGTGACGTTTGACCCCCCGTGGGGTTGGGGTAAATTCCATATGGGGGATCGGGTTGACTTCCGAGGTTTCCTCGTTGTCAGCCCAGTCACTGTCTGAATCACTACTCCAAAAACCGCCACGATTATAATAGGGCTCGTCATCAGTAGGGGTTACGTTAGTATTAAAAGACTGGATTGACATCACTACATTACCGGAAGGGGCAGCTGGGACGGGACACGGGTTCGGGTCTACTGCCCGCGCCCCGGATTCTCGTTTCCCTGGGGTGGAAAACCATGATAACGCAAGGGTCCAATGATACCACGCCCCCATGGGCGAGGTCGTGGCTGTTGCTGGTCCTGGTTGCCGTGTCCCTGCCCTTGAGGGTTACCCTCTTGGCGCTGTCGCGGAGCCTGCTGAGGAGCCGGTCCTTGCTGTCTCAGAGCTCGGAGGTGCTCCGGGCACTGACGTTGGCGATGTCCTATTTGGTGGCAAGTCCAGCACCGGTTGGAATCCCCTTGGGCTTCCTGCCTTTGTCCAGGTTGTTGCTCATTGGGCGGAGCCTGTGGGCCTTGTCGTGGATATTGGGACGGAACGCGGCCCTGGTTCACAGCACAGCATTCCTGAGTCCCCGCTTGGGCTGCATAGGCTACTGCTGGCTGTTCTTTTTCCAGTTCGCCCTGGACTGTTTCCACTATATGTAATGCCCGCGTAATTAGGTCGTTTTCCCGGACGTGTGGCCAAAACTGGACTTCAGCCAAAGAAGCCGCCAGCCTAGCTCGCAGCTCTGGTCGAAGCCCTCGTCGAAACTGGGCAACCAGTTTCTTTTCCCTGTCCATTACCGGTTCGTGGGGAAATGCCTTCACGGTCAAAACGCGTAAGGCCGCTACAAAGTCGTGCGCCTGTTCGTTGGTCTGCTGGTAACGTCCATAGAACTGCTCCGCATATTGTTCCGTTGTGACAGGGAGTGGTTCATAGAGCTGCCGCAATAGGGCCACCAAGCTATCGAAGTTATCCGGAGGGCAAGGGCTCATTGCCTCCTTAACCTTTTCGTCAAGCAGCGTCCAGAGGATCCTGTACTTGAAGGTTGAGGGAACCTCATAAACCTTCACCGTTGCCTCGAAGTTAGCTAACCAACTTGACAGCTTTATGCTGCTTTTCGGTCCTTGAAAGGGCTTCATGCCTTTGAACCCTTTGAGATGTTCTCCCAGTTGCTTGGCCGTACCGTAGGAGACAGCGGGTTCCGCCGCTGGCAGGTGTTGCGCGGGTTGGGCCGATCCAGGTGGTTCCCATCTGGACTCCGAAGGCATATGGTTCTGCTGGGAATATTGTCCTGAAGTCGCCAACCTTCGTACCGGTGGGGGAGGGGTGGGTTCCCTCGAAGGGGCCCTCCGTCGTGCTGGCTCCGCAGGCGGATTAGGCCGGGCCGGAGGTGGGGATTCCCAAGAGTCATCCAGGTCAATAAGTGGGGCCTCTTCTGGTTGCCTCTGCGGTCGTGGAGGCGGAGCGGTGCTGGAGCTAAACGTACGGTTAGTCCGTCGTCTACCCATCTGATAAGGGGGAGGCCCAGCATCTGGGTCATCCCGTGAAGTAGGCCAAAGTGCCAACATTTCCCTGCAAACCCTTGGAAAATTTTCCTCCAGTGCCTGCCACGTGACTGCCGGGAGTTCCGCCAGCCACTGTGTGAGCAAATCCCTGATGGCATAATATTCCGGCTCTGTAAACCGCCTCGGGTGAGCTGGCTGCACCATATCCTGCAAGGGGTTGGCCCTCCGAGCGGGTACCGCCGGTGGGTTAGCCAAGGGAACCACCCATTTGTCCATTGGCCCCCGTGCTTTGCGGGCCTCTTTTTCCTTAGACCCTCCTTTAGCCCCCTCCTGATTCGCTGTTGGACTAAGCAGGTTGATCTGCACCGTGCTTCTATGAGTCCGTCGTGGGGGGGTAGTCGGTTCCGGGTCCCGGCGAGCCGGCTTGTCCATAAAAAATGTCCCTTCGTCATCCCACAACAACCCTCCAGAAGGGGACTGGGACCAATGCTGGCTTTGGCGCCTTCGAAGAAGGCTACTATCCGATCCCAGTCGAGGCCGGTGGTATTCCTGTTGTAGGCCCTGTTCTATATCATCTACTATTTGTTTCAGCCCTCTCCAGTCAGAAAGTTCGGAAATCGGAGGGGGTCCTCGGTTTTGCTGGTACAAGCGATTTGCCAGCCCATGCTCAATATGCTGTAATTGCGCTTTGAGGGCCTCCAACTGTTCCTTAGTCTGTATCTCCAGGTTACCTAGAGACACAGATTCCTGCGGCCCCCGTTGGGAGTCAGTCCCAGCTCCAATTTCATCCGACGATTTCGATGCGCCCCCTTTCTTGGAGGGTTCCTCCGCTTCTTCCTCTGCCGGTGCTGTATCAGCTGCTTTGGGGTCCTTTGATCTCGTGACCGGAGGGCGATAACTGCCTGGATTCACGGCAGTGCCCTGACTTGACGCTCCCCTCCCGGCACTGGTGGTCGACACCAGGCGGGTTCGCCTGGTTTCAGCAGACGACGTCCCCTTTTTGGTGGGGTCCTCGGGATTTTCGGGCGGTTTCGGCATATCTGAGAGTATTTGAGATCAAGAAAGACAGGGGTAAATATATACGTATACAAGGGAAAAAGTACCTTACGTCAAGTAATGGTACGGGCCTCTAAAAGAAATTTTATAATTAAACCTAAAAATAAGGGGATTAGCCAATTATACAAACAAAATGCACGTGAGATTAAAATTATGTTCAACAACTAGTACTAAAATAATTGGTTAAAAGAGCACGATCAAGAGAGAATTATACAAGAAAGAATACACTAAATACCCTGATTAGGAAAAATAAACCGCGCAAAAGGGCGCCACAAAATACAGAAAAACACACAAAATCCCCGACAAATATACTAGAAAAATACGTAGAATGGGTCAAAGCGCAGGTAATAGGCGCAATAAACCCGCATAAAATACGCAAAAGTCACAAAAAATCACAGCTACACCCCCAATAATAATGCCGGAAAAACCACAAAAATCACAGGATACGTATACAAATTCACAAAAATTGGTCCCCCACAAGACATACAAACACACAAGAAAACTGTAGAAAAACAGGAAAAAATTTTACCAAAAATAGTTGAGAGGTCGGGACTGGCAGCCTAATGTAATGCTAGTAGATGGTAACCTGACTACTAAGCACTACGGGGTGGGTACTGCGCACAAGGAAACGACAGAACCTGAGGAGATGTTGTTCCAGTCGACCTGTAGCAACAACCTCGCCTAAAACTCTGAAACAAAAGTGGCCCTAACTCAGAAATTAATACAAGACAACACCACAAAGATACGCTCAACCTAATCTCAGACTGCCAGATTTCTAACTACCTAACTGCCTACCGAACAATAAATGCTGAGACCTAAGCTACGAATATTTGGAGACCAATTTTTAATTTTAAAACCTAACTAATTCAAATCACACGACAAGGAAATTCAGATGAAATTATACAAATACAAATATAGCAGCAGACAAATTAAGACGTCACAAAAACTCGAGAACAACTCGACTTACTACTTTACCAAATACAGAAAAGGCAGCAAAATTATAGGCATCCAATGATTTTCACAGAAAGACCAGAATTACAAAATTAGCACATATAAAGGGTTGATTTGGCCGGAACGACCTAAACCTGGGGACGGTTAAATATAAAAGCTGGGGGAAATAGAACCATAAAGTTAGACAGGCAGTACAGGTAGACAGGAGCACTAGGGATCCTAGCTAAGAAAGGGGGCCGGTATAATAAAACTAAACGTGGGGGTAGATGTGTGCAAAGAAACGTACACTCATAAACTCAGCTCAAAACCAGACCACTCGTAGCGAAAGAAAAACTTTTAACTGACTACTTTTCGTTCTTGCGTCAGACCACCCCCCTAAGTAGCCAATCAAATGCGAATATTGATTTTTGAGAGAAGCCTGGAAAGTTTTCATTGGGTAGAGGTTCCTATCTAGTTTTGCTATTCGAAAGCGCCGCCTAGCGGCTGAATAAAAACATGTTATATCAAACCGGTTTAGGAACAAATCTCAGACACATAAATTTCAGACACATAATTTTCTTAGCATTTGCAAAAACACACATACGTACATTCATACAACAAACACACTAAAAACACCCACCCATTACATTAGAGTCAGTTTGGTATACTTTTATTTCTGTCAGCTATCTATTCCCTATTCTTACTTAGTGATCTGTTTGGGTGTTTAGGTCAGAACTTTGTACCGCCACCAAAAGTGACAGTATCTGTGGTTAAACTCACTCCGAAAATGGAACCCCTAATAAGACTACCTTTTCTGGTTGTTAACAAATTTTGCAGGCGCTTTTCCTTGTCGGATAAAGAAGTAAAGGGGGGGGCAACTTTTTGTTTCAGTTCGACATTTTGCAATACTACATAAAGTCCTGTGTTGTATAATTTGTTCTCAAATGAAATCATTCAATCAGGTTTCATAATAACATGAGTGTAGTACAGCAGTGATATTCTTAAGTCCTAAACTGAGTCCTTTTCGTTGGCGCTTACAACTTGTCTCTGGTTAGTCAGTCGTTTCAACTACCAAACTGCACTAAATCGCGTTTTGGTTAATTGCCTTCTATTTTAGGACTCTCTTCCCAGACGATATGAAGGATGCACTGGCGGATGAAATATTTCGACGCTGTCGTGTTAATCCAAAGATTACCTGTGATAAGATATGCGTCGAAGAAATTCGGGACATGTGTACAGTTTATGATGAAATTTGTCGTCGAATTCCTGGAACTTATTTGTATGAGTTTAGAAAACCCAAACCTCTGCAAACGCTTGAAACTGAAGACTCTGCCATTCCCCCTGTCTATAAATATCTAGATGACAGCTTAAAGTTGCAGCATTTGTGACATTATGAGTTTGTATGTAATTAAACTTATTTGACTGAGAAGTGAGTAACATTCACTAAAGAGAAGGAGGGGTGAAAAATTAGCGCAGTGATTTTTACTGGTAGACTAAATAATGGAACGAATGTCGAATGAGGTACTTACATAAAACTTCTCACAGCCTGCAGAGGCAGATGATTGTCGCAGTTTCCTGAATCAATCAGCAGTAGAGCCATAGTAACACAGAGCAAGAGGACCCCTAAAAGGGGAGTGGTTCTGCATCGGAGCTATAAGAATGTAATCTATTATTGTACATAGGAAACTGGTGACTAACAAAGCAACTTGCAATGGCACTAAACTAGTGCTTTCGTGCACACTCATTGAAGTAGTTTTTAAATGTTATCCCATTGTATACTTGGATAAAACAAACCTTCCCAAATTAATTGTTGCTTTCTAATTTTTAAAAGCCAGTTTCTATTCCTGCTTTGATTCGCACTGTACGTTCAAAAGATTTTTATTAAGTAGTGGCTACATCTGCGGCAACCCATCTTGCCTGGCCAGCTAGCCTCGTCAACCAAGCAGTGGAAATCAGCGACAATTTAGCAATTTCAGAATTTCAGAATCCAAAACCTACCGTCCTCGTGAATGAGTATTTAAAACAAGCATATACTTCCAGTCTGAAGTGTTTTTATTTGACAGTATTAAGAAAGCGTAGTCAGTATCAATTGCTGGTCTAGTAAAGTAGTCATCCATGCATGTTGCATGTCCTGTTGTAACAGAAAGGAATGCATCCACTAAAGCAGACGTTTGTACGGTAGCAGACATTACATGCATTTTTTTGTATTTTGTATTTGGCCTAGCATCGTTGGGTACAAAAGGAGACCCGATAGATGCTGCTCTCCGCCGACTACTGAAAGGCAGTCAAGAAGAAGCGGAGAAGCGAAGGCCAAGGACAGAAAACAAGGCCTCCAAGCCAGACTGACATGCGGTTAGTGGCCAGGGTCAGCACTGCTGAAATAGCCTCAGTCACCCCCAAGGTAGCTGTCGTCGCTTATCCGACGACAACTGCCCCCCGCTTATCAACAGTGACTAGGATGGCGGAAACCTAGCTTGGCTTGCTCGCAAAGCCTTGAAAAAAAGTGGATGCAGAAAAGGGGCGAGCTCTCAAATAGGAAAGATTGGAAAACTGCCTTCCATATAGAAGCGTATATATTTTAAAAGCAATAAAAACTTTTTGCCAAGAATAAATAAAAGAAATGAAACTTAGCTAAAAAACCACCGGTCAATCCAACAGCCGCTATGAGGCTGTTAAGCGAAAGGCTTCGCCAGCCGATTTCGTCCTTGTAAATTTCCTCCAACAAGCAGCTGCAACCATCCGTCTCATCCACATTATCCTTTTAGCCGGGCCTTTAGTCGGTGGGCGGTCGCTCCTCGTCGAACTGTCCCAGTAGTAGGCTTCCTTCGGCAACATCTTATTATCAGGATCAACAGCCACCGTAGGTGGACGAAAATTGAAAGTTGTTGAAATTCTTAAAAAGCTGCTTGCTTTCAGCCAAGCAGCGGAGCAGATCTAGTTGCTGTTTGTCCGTGTGAATCACATTACATGCATTGTCACTGCCTAAAGTCGTGATGATGGTGCTTTCTGCCCAAATGAGTGCAGCGTTTTCAGAGCACATTAGTACTGGAACAAAAGACAGTTGCAAGCCTTTAGAGACAGACCAGAGTTGGAAGTGGGTCGCGGGTACCCGCGGGTCGACTTTCAGGTCGGTACCCGCGGGTCAGAGCGGGTCAAGAGTTATTTTTGTTCACACCAATTTTTCGCTAAATTTTGGGCTGTCACCAGAAAATTTACAATTTATGTTAAATTTTTAATTTTTCTTTAACTTTTGGCTCTTTTGAATGTGTTTATACATTATAATATTGCTTTTATGATAAAATTGTTTATTTCTATTAAATCTGCCTTGAATCTTCAGTCAAAAATATTTCAGTAACATTTCCCTGACATACTCATTCATTGGCATAAATATTTTATTATCACTCAAAGCCTTTAATGCCACTGATTGACTGACAAACCGTTTCTGCAAAAACAATGCTGAAGTTTTACGCAGCCTGCAGAGCTTGAAGAACTGCTTCCTCTAGTAGATATTTACATGCCAAGTTTAACATTTCCACACAGTTCTACGAGTTATGATCATTCCTAATTTGATTTGTACTATGTACTATTGGGACTAATAAATAATGTGTATGATATACAACTACTAAACGGGTACCATGGGTACCCAAACCACTAAAATGGTAGTTTGCTATCATATCCAAGTTGGGAGTGGACAGTAATATATAAATACTCCTGCGGTAGACGTCACGCAGCTGTAAAAAATTAACCAGAATGGGGCTGAACTTTTGCTACAAGCAAATTTATCTTTATCTTCACAACGTTGCCTAAATACTGACTCTAGTGACAGATCGAAGTCCCAACACTTCTGCGATAGCATAGCTTGCTCAGAACTACCGAAAACGAAGACGAAATCTAATGGAATTAGCTTTGAAAGTAGTAGGAAATTGCAGGAGCTGGCCCCTCATCAGTCAAAATATCCCCTTAATCCCATCAATCATCCTGATGAGGGGCTAGCTCCAGCAATTTGTTTCCGAGGTAGTAGGATTAATCCAGCTACTTCAGTATAGGTTTGTTTTCTTTCTCTATTTTAGGTATTAATGCCTGGCCCCGCATCAGTCTTTTATACTCCTTAATCCTTTTTATCCTCCCCACTGAGGGGGCCAGCTCTTACAATTTGAGTTGGAGACGTAGGAGTTGTTTAAACTAGCCCCTAGTAAGACAAAATTCTACAACCCTCGCTTAATCCAGTATTAGTCTCTGAATCCGTAGTTAATCCCAAATTTAATGGTTACCAATTAAATACGCAGTTAATTCCTGTCAGCAATGCAGTGTTCGTGAATCCGCAGTTAATCCATAATTTCACAGTTAGTCTTAAATTCCGCAATTAATCCTCTGGTTTCACAATACCTAGTTTTAGCACTAAACTCTAATTCCGCAGGTAACTCTTAAATTCCACCGTTTGATCCCTAATTCAGCAGTTAAGCTCTTACCTACTTTCCACAATTTGTCCTTGTTTAAAAAAATGAATTCCCAATGCAAGCAACAATAATCAGCAAACTAATGTCGCAAAAACAGTTCTCTTATTATTAATCAGACGATTAGAATGATTTTTATGTCGATGATTTCTTAATTTTCTCTTGAATAGTCAAGGAATTGACAAGTCCAGTGCATAACTATAGGTTAGTATTTACGAAATCTAAACTTAGACCTTGCCATTGATGGTGAAACTAATAATAAGTCTGGTTAAGTGTTTCTATAAAAATCTGTTATATAGTTCCGTGAGCATAAAAATTTGGCGTAATGAAAGTGAAGAAAAATCTATACGTGAAGTAAAAACAAGCGTAGGTGCCATAAAGTGTGTAGTGCAGAAGGCAAATGGAGGATGCAGTTTCTTTACTTGACACTCGCAGGCCACTGATGTTTTTCTTAATTGCCTTTGAAAACAAAACAGTGGTTAAAAGAAGTTTAGCTAAGAACTGCGAGGATTAAAAAGGAAATTTCGTAACTAAAAGTACCAACCTATTAAACAAACTACTGTGCCAGTTGACTAGAATTAGTTTGACATTCGGGAATTGATTGAGCTACCTGCTAACTAGAATTTCCTTAAACCCATGAGCGCAAATGTTGCGTGTTATATTGCCATTGCGTTTATCAATATAAACTGGCAGTTTAAGAATTGCAAGCCTTTAGTTTTTCTCCTCACAGTTAGTATTGGGTTTGCTTTTACTTAACACTCTTTTTACTGGAGAAGAAAACGAATGTTTTACTTTTCTATGCATTGAAATATTCAGGAATTTTTGCTGAATTATTAATGCTCTTTATGCTATTGATGTTATTATTAATGATTAACATCATGCCATATTTTATTGCTGTTGCTGTCATGTCAGCATTATTTTACGTAATTTCATCATTTAATAACGATTAATACTTATGACTACTACTGCACAGTTATTTTCAGCGAGCATCAAATGGTAAGTGTATGTGCTTAAGTGTTGATCTATGAAAGCTTTTAAATCCAACAAGCGACTTGATCTGATAAAATGACGCAATTATGATACTGCTGAAAGCTTATCCAGTCATAAAACAAGACATGTCAACAGAAAAATCACGAATTCAAACAATAAGGTTATTACTAAAAACTAAACTCAAACACGAACGTCAACTAAATCTCTGCTAGATATATTTGTGATAAATGATCAAAATATATTAAATTATGCATAATTTTGGGAAAAAAGGGCAAACTAAAATTTGAAAGGGTAGCAATGAAAACACTAACGGTAGTGTTGGCAAACTAATTTACGTGAACGCACCAGAGTGACAGTGTCTCACTATCAAAATATATGCTTGGCTAAGAGCAGTCTTTACTGCAGAGAAACAAACTGTGAAATTAAAAGCTGTGTAAAACATTCCTTTTATATAGGGCAAATTTGACTCATCGTGTTACCCCGTGCTAAGTTTAGAGCAAAGTTCGAATCCTTGGACCGCGTACCATGCGCAATGTCCCTAAGTTTGATTTAAAAACTTGTTTGATTAGAACAACATGTGTCCGAAATAAGGTATAAAACACAACCTTTTGTTTTACGTAATCGCTTTATAACACCTTGTACCTGCCGCAATTCCTTGTGGTAGGTACTTCATTACATTTAACGTCGAAAAATGTTAGGTACAGGTTTGGACTCACTGGTACGGAATTGGAGTTGAGTCATGGTACAGGGTGGTGCTATGCAAATAACAAATTATTACAAATCTTTGGACGGTACTTTTCACGATGTCAACCATTTTATTGATGCGGTGCATGCTCGTAACTGTAACTAAATTCAATGCAGCTGTTCATTGTTACTAAATTAAGTAAAATTTGATTAGTCATGAGGTATGTAACAGGTTGTAACTGGAGTAAAAACAATGTGTTCGATACAGGTTGGCACTGGGTAAAACTAAGTAAAGGACAAATGCCAGGGCCCAGCTTGTACAAATAGTTTTTCTAATGGTCGTGCAAACCGAAAAGCAATTAAAACTGGCACCGTTACTGTGACACGCTGACACGGCGCATGAATCATCAAACCCAGTATGTTAATAAATCAAATCTGGAAAAGAGGTATATAAAGAAACAAAATTTCTGCTCTAACGTCGTTTTACCTGCTTTAGTTGGCGCAGCAACTATACATGTGAATGGATGTTGTAACTTTAAAAAAGGAGTATGAATGACATTACTCGAGGGGTTCCCCATTGCAACTTTACCTAACTTTTGTGCCATGATTACATCAATCTAATACTGAATACATTTAACTTCCTGCATCAACAGTCATAACATAACAAATCAACTAAACACACACTTCTTTCCTCAGTTCATCTCTAATCTTTTCTAATATAGTTCCTAGCTTATTTTGTCCTTCACTAGCACAGTCTTTAACATTTCCGGCACCGCACGACCAAAATTTATCATGTTCATTTAACACCACTATTTTCTTGGTACCACTACATAGCAACAATTCTTCCATTTGAATATTTTGTCTTATCTTTTCTCGAACGCCACGCTCCATAATTCTTTCTGCAACCATCATCCATTCCGTTTCGTTGTAACCGATTACGTTCATCCCTCTTTCTTTGACATATTTTGCCGTCCACGCATTAATAATATCACCATAAGATTTCCAATCTTCGAAATATTTTGCCTTCTCTGACTGGTAGAATTGTTCGACAGATCTATAGACATATCCACCGTAAGAAAAGTTGCAGCGGTATGAGTTACTTAAGGGGTGGTGGTTGACATCCACAAAATAAGTGATGTCAGAAATATCTTTGGAGGAAGGAATATCATAAACAGTTTGGCTGTCAGTTCTGACCAGTTTCAGCGGTGGTATCCAGTGATCAGTGTTGTCATGTTTTCTCTTATCACGCATCGTTTTAAAAGTAGTACCACAACACGTTCTAGATAGTCTGTTAGCGTGGGTCTTCCTTACATGTTTGCGCCGTTCTCTAATATCAGTAAATTCCAAGTTGCAAAACGTACACTTACTAACCATTTTGACAGCGACAAATATCTTGTGCGTACAATTTTAAAGACTTAAATAACCGTTGCAGTATCATTGAGCTAGGTTTCATTAGTCATCACTAAATTTCATATATTTTAAGTACATCGGTTCTCGTTAGATAGATACTTCCTATTTCAGCGTACATTATTTGTTTATCATCAGCAAAACATAGTGTTAGGTTGTAGCTGCTTGCTATAAATGGGCACATCAGCTTGGTAGAAGGCATTTTGTTGCACCTTGTGTCATTCGTAACACAAAACTTTATAAAATTCTGCATTTTGCTAAACTGTTTTGATGAAATGTTGCTTCGCCGTTTCCCTTGAACTAGTCCTACTGCACCGTTCGGCAGCAACTCAATGGTAATTGGATGAAATTGTTCAGCAGGCAATTCTACTGTTGCATTAGGTTTTCTGTAGCTGCATTCACAAAAACAGCTGAATCCAATTGAAACTATTGTAACTTGTACTATACTAAATATAGCAATAATGATTTTGAACTTTAAACTATCCATTTTCATATTGTTTATGTTTACAGGTACGTTCGTTGTATTTATTATTTTTATAAAATGTCGACTCTTTTTATCCTTAATCCCGTTAAAAAATTGAACTGCGGATATTCCTCTGACTTAATCCCTAGATCCTTAGATAAAAGATTAATCTAAAATCTAATTCTACCAAATTATTTGGATGAGCTGCGGATTAATCCCAAAAACCCTGCTGGATTAATCTCAATAACCCCAAAAACAAATTGCGGGAACTGGCCCCTCAGCGGGGCGGATAAAAGGGATTTAGGGGGATAAAAGACTGATGCGGGGCCAGGCATTAATACCTAAAATAGAGAAAGAAAACAAACCTATACTGAAGTAGCTGGATTAATCCTACTACCTCGGAAACATATTGCTGGAGCTAGCCCCTCATCAGGATGATTGATGGGATTAAGGGGATATTTTGACTGATGAGGGGCCAGCTCCTGCAATTTCCTACTACTTTTGAACTTTCCAAAATTTTGTTTGAAAGTTTTAATACTTCACTGTTCATGTTCAAAAGGATAATTTTGCTAGTTGCAGGCTATAGAGTACTTAAATATACGTAAATGTCCAAATTAAAGAAGTGGGTCAAGTGGGTCGCCAAAATCTCAGTGGGTCGCGGGTCGCGGGTACCCGCGGGTCACGAAATTTCGACCCACTTCCAAGTCTGAGACAGACTGTCTATAGCTTCCATGCTAATCTTCAATGTAGCGCTACCTGTTAGACCCGTGGGCAGAACGATAGCTGAGGAGAGCTCATAACCCAATAGGGCTTTGCACGATCGAATGAACGCTAGAGCTTGGAATAGGAAAGTACCAGAGAACAAGGGCCACCTGAACAATATAGCGCAATCGCTGAGAGGGGAACTGATACAGGAGCCGTTGCCACCAAAGCGAAGATAGATTATAACACGAGTTGCGCAAGAATCCTGCGTATCCGAGCAAACTATGGGCGGCGTTCGAAGCTTTTTCTAAGAGGTTTTCCGAAAATTTTTCCATAAAATCCTAGAAAACACCTATCTACGAATCTCTCTCTATCTGTCCTCGAGCGCAAACGGAATCAAACCAACAGCTTAAGAACCAGCGCTAGGGTTTTTGGGGTACGACCAAACGCAAGGTATCTCGATCCTACGATGGGCTATTTGCTTTCCGGCGATATTAGCTCTGACAGCTGTGGGGCTAAGCTGAGGTTAAGCTACGGTTAACGTTTAAGCTAAACTGGGCTGCAAACCGGAATTGCAGGAAATTTCATGAATTGAAAAACAATTTCTCAATAACTGAAGTATTTTTAGAAGACGAGAAGGGCCTAGCAACGACGGCACACATTGTGGCCATTACGTTGCTGCTCTCCGCAGACCGTTAAAAATACGGACAAGAGGCGGAGAAGCGAAGGTCAAGGACGGAAACATGACCCGCAAGCCTGTCGGGCGTTACGGTTATTTCAGTTGCACCTAGCATGTCAAGCACAACTAAGATGGCTGAAGACTAACAAAGCTTGCTCGACAGCTTAGAATAAAAAAGAAAAGGCTGCAGAAATGGATTCGGAAGGGATAGGCGAGCTCTCAGATAGGAAAGAAATGAAAAGTCCGTATTTCTAAACACATACAGGAAATGCATAATGCATGAAATTAAAATTTAATACTAAATACTTCGAATTACTTCGAAGAAGAATAAAATTTTTACAAAAATGTAAGTTGAACTGATTCTGCCGAAGGAGATACGGAAACAGACACAGAAGGACCTTCTTCACCCGCCATGCCTGTTCCCGATCCCACCCAACAGACTCAGCACTGCTATTACGGACTGTCTGAAAAACTTGCTCACTGCTAACCTACTCGCTGAACTATTTTACGACCAAAAAATGTGTGTATAAACTTCGACCGTTTATAGCAGATTAACCTTTGGAGTAAACCCCAACAATGTATATATTTTTAGAATCCCAAGGAACTAGAGATTTCGAAAATCCGGAAAATTCCGGAATTCCGGGTTTCATTCACGGAAAATCTAAAATTTTTAGTTTTTGGCCAAATTTTTGTCGCAATCAAAATTTTGTTTGTACGATCGAATAGAGCTGGTCCCGCTGCATATTTTTGCTCTTACAAGTTTTTCACGAAAATGCACCCAGTTTCCGGAATTCCGGGTTTTCAAAATTTCCGGATTTTAAAAATTTCCTCCAATACCCACAAGATGGGTATCATTCGAAAGCTCTTATCGAGCTGAATAACTTTTGTAATAGAATGAACTCTTGAAAATGCACACATTTCCCGGAATTCGAGAGAACCGGATTTTAAAAATTTTCTCCAATACCCCACAATATGGGTATCATTCGAAAGCTCTTGATGGGCTGAACAAATCTTGTAATAGAACCAATGTCTGCAAATGCACCAAATTCCCGAAATTCACGAATTCCGGATTTCACTCTTGCTTGTAAGGTTTTAGCGAATTCCGAGAACTGGGCTCATTTCCGCGAGTTGGTTCTATTACAAGACTTGTTCAGCTCATCAAGACCTTTCGAATAATATCCATATTGTAATAATATCCATATCCATATTGCAGACTGAGCCCGGCAGGCACGATGAGCCAGGTCGGTCTGGTGAGCCCGGTAGGCCGGTGGTCCCGGTGTCTATAACCGGGCCAGATAGCGGGCCGGGTTTTCAGCCAGAGCCGCGCCGGGCCCAACACAAAATTCTCCGGGCCCCGGCCCAGGGCCCGGAGCCCGCTACACGGCCCGGGGACAACCCTACAAGGGATGCACTGTCGTGGCCATTCTACCATTTAACAACACGCTAAGCAAACTACGCAGCACTGCCATTTATTTAATACACACATAGAAATAAAGTGACGCAGAACAACTACATTTAACAAATTGCATTTTCTTGACTAGACTCAAGGTAAGTGCAGATATTAAGGTATAAAATGAAAGTTTTTGAATTTTGAATGATTTATATCAATTAATCCTAATTTTCAACTTGGATTAACTAGAATCTATTGAGTTACATTTTTTTGGAACAATAGCTATCTTTCAGTGAAAATAGTATTTATAAACAAAAGCAAATTATAAGAGGAAATTAGTTAATACGTAAGAAAAAGACAACAGTTATGCAACCAAGGCGCACCAGCTGGATACAGCGTAGCGACAGTGCTCTATACATATATATTATAATATGATACAGTACAACAAACAGCATACAAATATTTTACAAACACAGAAATGACATTAAAATAAACCGTAAACGGTTCTGACAAACTGTAGAGGACAGGAATCAAGTCTTCGCAATGCTCAGTTCCTGCATTATGAGTAGCCTGAGAGAGAAGTCTGACGCTGAACCAGAAAAATTATTAACAAAGAGAAAAGGTTAGAGTGATAGGTAACAAATAAATATAACCGATTCAATTTACAAATTCATTCTGTACACGTAACCTGAAGGAAAAATAGACAAGCCAAAGCATACAGGCAACTCATAAAGCATGAATTGAATTATATATTCACAGTTGAGTAAGAATAAGAAAAAATAAGTTAAAAGCCAAACATCTACACATCACAGACTTTACACCACGAAAGTTCAGACGACACGAGAACAGTATAACATGGCAAACATAACAGAGCGCCGTAAACTAAAAATTAAGCTGCAGAAATACATACACAGAATCAAGAAATAAATAAGAAAATAAAATAATTAGGTACTGAAAATACAGGCGGTAGGAGTACAACTACAAAATCAATAAGATAGAAAAAAGGAATCATGTTGAGGAAGCAGAGACTGCATCGGTCTTGACTTCCCATACAATCAGATGACTCAAATCTCGTTTCGGTGGAACCAACTGACCACTGAGATCCGTCTTCAATTCTCCAACCTCGTCCTCGTCTTCACCTGAAAAAGTCAGAAAAATTAAAAACCCTAATTTGCACAAAATACAAATAAACTTAGGTTTAGGAGTGGATGCAATCAAATGTTTCAATGTAAAACTGCCAGCTTCTTTAGTCCGTAGAAAGAACCATAATCTGATTTGGTGCAAGCAGTGTTTAAAAGAGTTCTTGAAAATCTATCTCAATTACATGCCTCAGACAGGTTTACCCTTATGAAAAATTTATAAATAAAATCAAACAAATAGTCGACACGACACCTATTTAATCCGGGCCGGAAATAGTTCAAGATTAACCACTCACTGTGATAAGTTGTGACTCGTGTGCTTTTGATTACAGATAGTCACGTTTAAATTTTATAGAACCTCAACAAATTAGTTTCAGTTTTATCCAGGTAGCAACTGGTCAATGCCAAATATGAAATTTCACAAATTTAGCAAAACGTTACGCATAATGGTAAAATTAACAGAACAACAGCTAATAAAGCTAATATCAAGATTCCGTAAAATTAGATGAAACACTTTTCAACACAAGATAATTACCTATTCTAAAGTCAATGTAGCCATCGCCACCAGAAATGACCAATTTCTTTTTGGCAGGAGGTTTCTTATCCTTCGATGGGGATCCCTCTACCAAAGGCTTTGGTCCAACGCCTGAAACAAAAAATCACAACTACAGCTTTAAGCAACCTCACACTAATTAATGCAGCATGTAAACTAACAAGAAACATAGAAAGCAGGGCAATACAGACAAGTGTAGGCAAAATAAGGCTTCTCTTCTAGGCTTCTAGTTCAGAAAATTAAATGAGCCCAGTAACAATGCAAAAGACTTCTACATTAATGAACTCATTAAGGGGATTCCCTATAGTAGCCACAGCGACAGAATTATTATAGCCCAATCTTAGAGCCTTGGAAATGGAGTGAATTACAAAAATACGCGGGTTCAAAGATTGGGGGGAACGTGCACAAGTGTGGCGAGTCAGGTCCATGTAGTTGAATAGGCAAAGTTCGTGGAAGCGTGCGACTGGACTCGTCACTAGGCTGGATCGCATACACTGCACACAAGCTTTATTGAGTAAAATAATAGGCAACGTTTAGATAACAGCAGTCAGAGCAACCAGAGTGATAATGTTTACAGAACATGGGTTTATATACTAAGCTAAACTCCGCCTTAAACTTTAGTCATTAGTTACAGTCATTAGGGTTTTTTATATGCCAGTTGTTTCGCAGGAAATACAAAAAGTGCAAAAGAGTTTCGTTTAATGGTTTTTCACTGTGTGGAATCTTTGAAAGTAGCTGAATTTAGAAACTTGAATCATATCTTTTGACATTAATGAGCTTTTGGACAAATTGCACAGGAAACATAAAAAGTTCAAAAGTTTGGGGTCTCGTTCATCAAAGAGTCATGCTACCATATAATTCCTGGAATTGCAGAAAAGAGTTAAAATAGATTCGTTTCTATTGGTAGGTAGGCTAACCGGTAAAAGTGATGCTGACTAGGCATTAATATTGGAAATTTAGACTACGGTAGCTTTGTTTAGGTGGAATTTAGATACACAAAGCTTAGGTTTCTAGGTACGTACATAATTTTCAACGTAGGAATTTTAATATAATTTAATAATTGACTGTATGAAATATTCCGGAAATGCATCTGTGACACAAGTAGAAAACCCAACGTTTTTGTAGCAAACAAAAATGCAAAAAAGCAACATCCCCTGAAAATACGATGGTATGTAGTATTTACCCGGGACAGAGACAAAGAATTTGACAGCATCCTTGTGGCCATGAAATGAGAGCTGGGCATGGGCCATGCTACAGTAGGGAAGAAAGGTCCCAGGAGTCACACTCTCATTGGAGGGATCGGAGTAGACCCGGACCAGACCTCCGGGCCCCTTTACGCCACCATCTCCACCAGAATCTGATGGACTGGATTTGTGAACCAAAGCCTGGGCTTCTGCAACAAGGAAGAAACCGAAACTGATTTGCCCTATCATCAAGTTAAGCTCAACATTAAAACCTGGTGTAGAATGTGTACTATTAAGCACCGAATTCTTTTCTGGCTCAAGAGATCTCATCAAAACACTACCCCTTTGCAAGGCACAGTGCTCAGAATGCGCAGTGTTTTTTGCTCAGACACTTTGCGCTCTTCTGCGCACTGCCCCAGAATGTTTCCTCAATTTGCTTGCGCATAGCAGGAAAATGCTATAATTTAGCAAAAAATTGCTGTTTTGTATTTATTAATAATTGCATGACTTTTCCACAACTTTCAGGGCTGCAGGTTTTAAGATGCCAGAACGTAATTTGGATTAGCAAACCCCACTAACTTCGGAACGGCGGGGGTCTGGGGGCTGAGCCCTCAGAAGCAATAGACTTTTAGAAATAGCAAACATTTTACTATCATAAAATTCAAAAGTTTTATTTATATTGAAGTAAATTTGTTTTCTGTATATTTAGCGAAATGATGAAAACTATTAATAGCAAGTTATTTGCAAGAGAAAAATTCAAATGTTTTTTGAAAACGGCTTTTTGTCTAAATTAAATCCTCACTACTTTTCACAAAAACAAAATAAATGCTAGTTTGAAATTTCATCGAAAAATACGGACGTAGTTTTCAGAAAATGATTAAAGGTTCCGATCTTTGACTTGGTAATTTTCAGCTAAGAGCATTTCTATCTACAAATCGCGACTGTTCTGGCAAAAGGGCGTAAATGATTTTTCATTTTTTCGAGAAACGGTCGTTTGAAAATTTTAGGCTTCTTTGAACTGAGCTCCTGAACTAAATCTTTGCGATAATAACTTGAAATCTTCAAACATTGAAGCCGACAAGACCGTAGAATAATGTCAGCATATAATTATATGAACATTTTCACACAATCATCGCCTAATTTGCATAATTATCGATTGGGTCCACTTGCGCCAAACTGCCAGATCGGAAATTTGACTTCAGCGTTATATTAGGGCGTGTAATACATGTCGTGGTAAAAGGACGTAAGTGCGAAATCTGTTCCAATTCCGCTGTTTTTTTGCCTGTGTAGTGGCATGTTATCCTAGCTTATAGCTATGTTGAAACGGAGCCTCTAGAACAACAGCTTTCCATCAACGTGAACCCACGTGGATCAATGTACTGAAACCTTAAGGTGAAGCTTCTGTGATGTCACTTTTTGTTGTTCTCAATGGTGAAGCAAATATTAACACTAGCTTTAGCGACTTTTATAACAGGTAGTCAAAAATTGATCAGCCACTAACTATTTCTGTTGCCTCAATGTTATGATAAAGAAGGGCGGTTGATTGGTCTGATGATGAGTTTCCTTCTCTAATCACATCAATGCAGCTGTACAATTGGCTCTACGTTCTCTATCTATAACGGCAATTGAATTTCAAACCAAACAGCTTGAAACTATCCACCACATGTGAGAAAATAGCTTAATCTTCCTACTACCAAAAATTGAAGCTCACTTACGCCTTTTTGCCCATGATTTGTAAGGACGACATGAAATTTTATGTGTAAAACATACGGGGTGAAAGGGCGTAAGGTGTTTTAAGCCCTTTTGCCCGAACAACTTTGGAGGTTTTTGCAATTGCGCCGCAGTGACAAATGCCTACAGAGGCCTTATTTTAAGGAAATTCAAATAGGTCTTTTCGCCAAATGAAAATTTAGTGTGTCCAGAAGTCGATTCTGCAAAAAACGAAAAATGGCCGTACTTACGCCCTTTTGCCAGAACAGTCGCGAAATGCTTTTTGAAGCGTCGGGGCTAAGAAAACACGGATAAAACATATAAACCAAGCTGACACGAAACCTCAATTTAAAGTTTGCATTATATATTAACGCGTGGTGTGTAAACTTCTGCAAAAACTGTCAAAACAAACATTAAAACTAGGCAATCAGTTATATTTCATAACATATGAATATGCAATGCGAACAAAATATTGTAATTATCGGTAAACTCTAAGTATTCGATATGTTGGACTGGTAGATAAGCACCGCCAGGATCAACCAGGAATTAGGTCTTAGCATAAACATTGTAAAATCTAGAACGTATGACAATTCCATAATATTGCAACAATAGTACGTAATAATTATGGTCTACCCGACCCTACCCATTGGAAGTTGAACTTGAAATATACAGTAAATTAGGGCCCCAAGAAAAGAATAAAATGAAATACTTTCCTTAAAATTAGGGTAGGACTTAGCCGGGGTTAGGGTAAGGTTAGGTTAACTTGCGAGTTGCACATATATACAAGAAATAAAAATGCTCCTAAAGAGCAAAGAAAGGAATATGAGTCAACATGGAACATGTAAAATGCTAAATATTGACGGTTTAAATTAAGAATAAGACAAGCATGTAAAATGCTAATATGAGTCTGGTGAGGTTGGAAAGTGCAGAAGACAAGTTTGTACACGCACCAATATGAGTGCATGCCAAATAGACTCGCTATTTGCTAGAGTGCATGCTCAGCTCGCTTAGGGCTTTCATTTGGTACCAAATTTGACCACTTTTGAAAAATTTTAGTTTTGACCCAAAATCGCCTAAGTCCCCACCCCACCTCACCACCACAGCACTCTACAGCCACTTTGAGCATGCAGTTCTATGACAAAAGTTGCTCAGCTCGCTTAGGGCTTTCATTTGATACCAAATTTGACCACTTATGAAAATTTTCATTTTTGACCACATGACCTCCCACCTACATGAGGCTCCAGATGGCAAAGTGGAACCAGCTCAGCAAGATGGGTGGGGGTCGACGGCAAAAGAGATGCCAGGAATTAGCTGGGCGCACCAGAAAACCCCTATAGACAAAGTTTTGAGAGGCTAAGTACAGTCCTATATGGTGTTCCCGGAAGTCGGTACTGACCGGACCGGTACTCCAGACGGCAAATTGGAACCAGCCCAGCAAGATGGGTGGGTCGGACGGCAAAATGGAGACCGGGAATAAGCTGGGCGCACCAGAAAACCCCTATAGACAAAGTTTTGAGAGGCCAAGTAAAGCCTACTATGGACCTCCCGGAAGCGGTTACCGACCCGACCCCTCAGACGGTCAAGTGGAACCAGCCCAGCGAATTGGATGAATCGGGCAGCAAAACTGATAGCGGGAATCGATTCTCCGTCCCAAAAAAACCTTTATATGCAAGATTTGAGAAGTCTATCTTGAAAAATAAGCGAAAAAACTACAGTACATTTCATGAAATCCAAGACTGGTGGCGTAATTTCCAAATTGGCGAAAACAGCAAAATGTCGCGAAGTATTAGCGATTTTCGCCATAGTTGGCGAAAACTTGGAACAAAGTTGGCAAAAAAAACAAGAATTGTCGCCAATTAAACAAGACTTTTCGCCAATTTTGGCGAAAATTGTCGTCACTTCGCGATATTTCGCCAATTTGGAAATTACGCCACCAGTCCTGGATTTCATGAAATGTACTGTAAGTTCAAAGTCGGACCCAACATTCACCAACTTTGGCGGGCCACTGTGGCGCTGTGGCGCAACATATCAAAAATCCGACTTCAAACGTCATAATCCGGATATATGTCCTTATCAACCATATATAACTTGTCTGGTTTGTATTTGCACAAAGATCTGGAAAGAAGCTAATCCCAGGCATATATACTTTTGGCCATTTCGACGTTCTGAGCCGACGTTGTGGCGCCACTGTGGCGCTGCGGCGACCACATATATCGAAAGTCAGTAACCTATATATATTGATGATATACCGCAATAGGTGTCTGAACTTCGCTACATTCTGTGAGAGGCTACAAAATGGTGACATACGAGGGTAAAACGGAGACACCGGAAAAAAAACATCGCCGGCATAACTGCCGGCGGGTGCAACTTTTTAACGGTAAGTGTTAGGGGGATGAAATTTTCCAATTATACTAAACTCGACGCGGACTTTCTTCTGCGCACAAAATTTGCGCAGGATCTGCGCAGGAATCTGCGCAGCGCCTCTGAAGGCTGTCACTGGGGCGTTTTGACTCATATTATAGGGGTCGCTACCGCGACCCCTATGATACAGGCTATATTAACTCACACGTTGGGCCATGTGTTTTTAATATTAATGGTAGCATGTTAGTAAATGTTAGGTCACAGATTAGCGATAAAGCAGTACTATAAAAGGAAGTGCGGAGGTCTGGGGGTGGAGCCCCCAGAAAAAACTCGAAATTTTGGTGAAATTGAGAGCCAGAAGCAATTTTTCTGAGCATTTTGAACAAATAATTTTCTGTAATTTTCTCTTTGTTCCAGTAATTCACGCGTGCGAAAAGGCCAAAATTTTTTGCTCATTTCAGAAAAAAGTGTGTCATTGGGCACATTTTTGAGCAAAAACACTGATGTAGACTAGCCGACTGCCAAAAAATCCTTCTTTAAAAATATTATGACAAGCACAATTTAGAGCAACCAATACATAAGTGATCATATACGTACTTTCATTTAGGGGAACAGAAATGATGACTCCATTGCCAGTACCAACCCAGAGACGCTGACAGGAAGCCAACAGGGCGGTGATTCGAACAAAGGAGAAACCTAATTTACTTGTGCCTGCAATAAAAGAAAATAGCAGCTTGAAAAATAGACATGAAACGGACGAAAAATTACAAAAATTGAAAAAATCCACAAAAGGAAAGGAGAAAACTTAATCTCCACACCGTGAACTCAAACGTTTTGCCTTTTCTTCATTTTTGCTTCCGATTTAACGAAGTTAGACTTTGTCAGACAAAGAGTATATACGTACTTCTCCAATCCTACCAATTGTGGAAACGGTCAGAGTTATGTTTCACTTAGACTACAGTCAGTCAGTACCTTGCAAATAAAATCTTCCCAGATCTTACCTAACATTTTGCTGACATAAGGCTCAATGTCAACATCCTGCAAGTGCTGGTACGTGTAGGCGTGATAAAGCCTCAGTGTGGAATCTAATCGAATTGAACACCAGACCCCATCGCCCACCCAGACCATCTGACGAATCTGACTTTCCTTCCTGGGATGAACTGTTACGGAGTGCTACAAAACAAAGTTGTGGAGTAAATTATAGCAATATCAGGCCAATTTCAACACAATAAACTTAACAAAAACAAAGGAAACATGAATCGCTGAATACGCACGCAACTATATAATCGATTTTAGTCTGAACTACAAATATCCGCATGTTTTGTCTACATGTCCAAATTTAGAAAACAAGCTCTTAGTCAAAAAGCTTCTTGAACAAACCTTGAGTTTAAGAGATTTGCTATCAACAATATGAACTGTATTTCGGTATCCTGCCCACATAGTATCAGAGACTGAGATTAGACATCGAATAGAATGCTGCGGCCTTCCAAGTTTTATCACATGGAAACCGGACATGGACCATTCTCCGTCTACAAAGGAACGAAAAATAATGTCTAAATAGGGAACTTCTGAAAAAGATCTCCTACGTAACACAACATTCTTAGGACTAGGATCAAACATTGTGATGAAAAATAATTCCATGAAATATATTGACTATAGTCCGTAAAGCAGGAAGGACGTGGGTGGTCTTGCTATTGGAAAATTATCCGTGAAATAACGCTGCAAAGCTAGGTACGTACGCAGCCCTTAAACTATGCCACAGTTAGATTTCCTCTGACGGTTTTTAGTCCCGTTTATCTGATACAATCGGATCATACCATTAAGGGGAAAGATACCATGCACGAGTCCTTGGGAGAAAAAAGGAACAAATAAACAAGCGATAAATAGAAAACACCAAAAAACCTTTATTTCTGCTGAAAACAGCTAAGGAGCCATTGGCTAGGGCCACAAATACTCGTCCTCTATGGTGGCTGAAATATAAAAAATGAAGCATGTATATACCCAAAAAGAAAGAATCATTGTTCAGATTCAGATTTAGACCAAGAATTAGAACAAGAATAATGTAATATCACACTGCATAATTCCCGCCTAAAAAATCTAGTGACCCAAACTAACTACTGACAACCGCCTTTAAATAAAACTAAAATACAAAATGCTTTCTCATACACAATGCTTAAAACAGCATCATCCACTCGAATGCATCTCAAACAGTGACGCCAATCAGATACTGATGAATGAATATAGATTCTAAAAAAACAAAAACTTATAGAAAAATTCCAACAATACAACAACATGGAAGTTATCAAATTTCACAAAGAAAAAACTGATTCTCCCCCCCCTTTCCGCGATAAATTTAAAATGAACATTTTATTCGTACATACTTTCCATTCTGTGAGCCCATCCACATAGTTGGTAATGCCGTTGTCATCTCAGTGAATCCAGAGTATTTGGATAAACCGTCCCGAATATGATCTGGGAGATCTTTGGTGGGCCGGCCGGGGCCTCCACGGCTTGAGCTTCGTTCACTTTCGGCTAGAAGTAAAAGCAACATATAACATGCCGTAGGTACTTTCTGTTGAAATGGCACTGTGCCAACTTTGCATTTCGATACTTGTAGTACCCTCGAAAACAGTTTGAATCCAGAGTTGGAATTGAAACAATTTCAATCCATAAAGATAATAATTTCAACAGACTCCATGTTTACGCATAAGATTTACGGATAAGAACGCAGTACGTACCTTATTTCAAAACATAACAACTTCAGAAATATACAAAAATCTAAGCATAACGACAATTTTTAAACATAGTGCAAACACCTTAAAGCCACGCAATTTTCTAGTCCAACCATTGTGAGAATGGAAGAAAAGCAAGGCAAAGCAACAATCCGTAAGGTAAAAAAACTGGTTGCGATAAAAAGCAACTTGTAATAAACTGTTCACAAAAAGCGAGCAAAAAATGAAAAGAACGACGGGGGGACAAGCGAAAGATACAACATCCAATGGTCACCTTCCTTACTCTCCAAACTTTCGTCAATATCACGTTCACTGTCAACCGCTGAATTACAACATAAAAGAGGAGGACACACCATACAAAAAGTAGCCATTAAATAAATTCGGTAATTCAATCAGGAATAAACTAAGCGTCTAAAGGTCTTTATTAAATTTTTTAAAATTTTTCGGAAATTCCTAAATTTATTTGTCAGCATGGCAGCTGAAAGCTAGCACAAAGTGGACTGAAGACGTATTGAGTCCAATCTTCTACCAATAAGGATTACTGGATCCGAAAATGTGAAATTTTCCCATTGAATGTTTTTGCCATACTAGTGGATAATTGTTTTCATTTTCACAAGAAAACAGACAAAGTAGAATAAGTGCTATCAAAACTTTGAAATTTCAACACCTATAGTAGCCGCCTGTAGTAGTAGCTAAAACGAACTAAACTGTTTGCCTTTAAAAGAAAGTTGAAGAATGAAAGACTTTCAGTCTCATTCGTTCATTATAGTAAGGAGGTTACAACTAAACTATTTGAACACTACATACATACTCCTTTAACTCTTATACTAAAAGGCCCACGAAAACGAGATATCTATGGCAAAACCTATACAAATAATTTCTAATTTTAAGCCTTCTTGAGCTACGTTATACAGTCTGAGTTGGAGCGGAGGAAACGCAGAAGAGATAGGAAAATAGTGCTTACTAGTGGGACTGCCATCACTGATAATATCTTGTGGCCCGATTAGTGACTCCACCGCCTTGTCAGATTGTTCAACTGGCAAGAGGGTACTATTGAGATCATCTACAGGTAGTGAATAAAATAAAATAAAGCGGTAAAATGGAGTGGACGGGCAACAAAACAAAATACCCTCCCCCATTAAGCAAATAAAACCATATCCACCAAAGGACGGTTTAAAAATGTTTGCATTGTGGTAAGTTTCTCATCTCCCAATGAATTTTGCCCTCTCCAACCAAAAACCAGACTCTACGAGTTACAAGACTCGAACACAACAAAATACAGACATTCTATAAGGAATAAATGCTCTGACAGGTTGACTGCAAAACACACCAAAAATAAGTATCTAAATTACGAGCATCTAACAGTTACAGAAGAAATGTTAACACCAAAAGGTTAGCAAAAGAAAATTTTGAGTCAACTAGTTACGCCAACAAACGCGATCTTCTTGCACATTTCTTTCCGTAATCTATCATCAAACTTAGCACACGACACTTTAACCTAGACAGGTACACAGCAACAAAAATTACATTTCCAGAATTTAAAATATAATTCAAAAGAAATTTAAAAAATTAGAATTAAAAATAGAATTACCTGCAGAACCAGCTGCAATTTCTTGGCCGCCGTCAGCGGAACCCCCTGCCTGGGAAGTCTCCTGCTGTTGCTGTTTGGATAGGGAATGGCGCTTGGGAGTCAAATATTTAACTCCATCCTCACCGGGGATGAGTTCTGTCCAGGTGACCTGACCAGGCTGCTCGCCGCTGGTCTGGTCAGCGGGGTGGACGGGGGAGTCCGTGGCGGAGAGAGCTTCCGTAGAAACTGGGGAAAGGGGAGGCGCCGTGCCCAGGGGCGCTTCCTGACACAGGGAGGAGGGATCTTCTATGAAGGGATAGTCGTCATGAGAGGTACCTAAAATAAAAAGAAGGAGCAGAGTAAGGCAAAGTAAAAGAATATTAACACTACATGCGAACCAGCGACCACATTGTGATTATAGAAAATCAATCTAGCCAACACGAAACTAAAATCAACTAAAATGCACAATTGAAAAAGACCCTTTAGTGTTTGGCATTCCACCAACCCCCTTTTGAACGGTCGTTTACATCTATCTAAAAATGTAACTTTTTCAGAATCAAATTCTCAACAATTTTAAGCTTAATTTTAAACAGAAATTATTTTGCATTTTCACCTTGAAGAAGGTAAACACAAAGGCTTAAAATTTCCGAAATAACGCAATTTGTACCGGAACCCCAACATTTTAGAAATCTCAATTCATTCAATTCATAGCCAACAAAATACCAACCAAACTCATTCTAGGACATACCAGCCACCGACGTGACAGTTAGAACATGCGAGGATGAGACTTCAAAGCTTTCTAGGACATCGCCAGGACTATTGGCGTCTACAATGGCGGCTCTGGATCGGCCATGAGCACTGCTACAGATCCAAACAAGAGATGAATATTGCCACTCGGATTCTAAGTGATGCGTATAGGTTTCCTGTTTCTCCTGAAACATAGGGGGAACAAAAAATTCACACAAAACTTAACTCGGAAACTAAACAATATTTTATTTCACCCATTAAATTTTAAGAATTCAAAAAGTCCTTTTCACGATAAAAGAATCAAGAATACTCATTTTTCGGATGGTTTAATTCCACATATCCTACCTATCGTTTACCACAAAAGACACAGGATCTAGCCGCAAAAGTCTTAAAACCAAAAACCTATATAACAGCAGCACGACTAATGTAAACAAGCCCCCAAATAAGCACTCTATAACCAGAAAAATGCAACAACTGTTTGTACTTTGTAGTGTAAATGTGCAAGCATAGTGCCCAGTCAGGTGGGTGGGAGGTGGAAAGTGCGAGGAGAAGGCAGAGGCTACCAGGTGAGATAATTAGTGAAGACATGAAGATTGAGTAGCCATACAAAATTTAGCATTCAAAACTTCCCGATCCCAATAAGATCCCTCTGATTCCAAAAAGTAGAAAGTAGCTGTAGAAAATCACTAAGACTGTGGACGCGCCTTTAGCTCCTCCTCTAGCCGACCAATACGGTCCTTAGCAGGCGGCGGTTTCTCCTTGGGTGGTCGTGTATAGAAAATACTTCCACCACTTACAATGTAGCCCCCGTCCGGGGTTCGACCGCCAGATAGAATGATTCCAGACGCACACCAGATCTGTAAAGAAAAGCAGTGCACAGATTAACCATCTTAACAATCGCTATGCCAAAAAGCATACCTGAGAAAATATGAACT
>JASAND010017899.1:0-52298 GCA_030248195.1 Trissonchulus latispiculum
CTCAGGAGCCTTAAACGAACTCACGACAAAGACCCCTACCAAGGTTGGCCGCAGAGAATCTCTGATTCTGGAACACCACCTTTCAGAGATCTGGTGCTTAAGTCTGCTTCATTGCGAACAGACGTGCTGACCTTCCGTGTAAAGGAGCAGAGCTTAGTGAAAGTAGAGTTTGGAACAGATCAGAGTTTTGATCTTGCTCACTTCATTACATATATTCAGTCTGCCAGATGCCAGCATGTCGAAACCTTTTGCTAGTTTTGTGCTAATTTTGCCAATTTCGTAAGCTCATGTGAATGTACAGATTATAAGCTTTAAAACGATGTATAAAGCTCTTTCTAACTCCCAAAATTGCGAAAGTTATAGGGTTTCGAAAAATCACCAGAAAAGCACTGCACAAAAGGATACCAGCACCTTAAAAGATGCATATAAACAGCTGAAAAATTTTCTAGGGGGGGCCCGGAATGTCAAAGGAGGGGGCCCAAATCGCAAAGTGGGGGGGGCTCTCCTCCCCCGACCCCCCCCCAAATTGGGACCTCAGAAAATCCAAAAACTAGCTTAAGGTGCTGGTATCGCTTTGTGTAAATTTGATCCTATAGGCTTTAATTCTTTATGAAAGTGGATGAAACTTTCCAAATATACTATTTCGGTGCTCTTTAACATTCTGGGACCAGTCCCGCATTTTTATGTGCAAAGATGAGAAAGTTTTGGTTTTTGCCATTATTCTCTCAGTACATAGTCGAGACACCGGATTGGTTGGTATGGCTGGATAGAGGGCACAGAAATGAACATTTTTGCTTTTACAACTTTTGAGCTATCTCTAGTGGTTAAGTCAGTATAAGCAAAAAACGATTTTTGGGGTCCAAAAATGGCCGTTTTCGAGAAAATCAGTTTTTTCAAAATTACTGCCAAATCATATGGACAATTTTGGTTTAAACGGTTTTGGTTTAAACGGTTTTAAGCAGAAAAACGATTTTGGCAAAACTGCGATTATTTTGTTTTGAACATCGATTTCTCAAAAACTACCCAATCGATTCGCGTGATTTTTGGCAGGATGAGAATTCGCACTATTGCGGAGGGACATTTTTCTTGGTTTGAGCTAAAACATCTCCAGTTGCGAAAAAACTCAATGCAAATTTGCGAAATTTCGTGTCTCCGCACATTTAGTGGATTTTCCTGACCGTTAAGACCTGCTGAGCCAAATCCAAAAAAATGTCCCTCGGCCCACATGTCCTTTATAGGACAGCACAAGAAAAAATTTCGGCCGATTCTACAGTTTTGAGAAATCGATGTTCAAAAATTTTTGGTCTGTATTCTGCCTGTAAGATGTTAGTATGTCAGACAATTTTTGCTATTTTTTGCCAATTTTGCTAGTTTCGTACTCTTATCAGAATCTACATATTATAAGCTTTAAAATGATGTATAAAGCTCTTTCCAACTCGCAAAATTGCGAAAGTTATAGCGTTTCAAAATATACCCACAAAAGCACTGCACAAAAGGATACCACCACCTTAAAAATGCAAACGTATTTGACGTATTTATGTATTTTTGTATAATAAGGCTTGTTTTGATAGTTTTAGGCGTTTATACACGGTTTTAAACGATTTTAAGTCAAAATTTGAGAAAGATCTTTGGGGCAAAATTTAGCTAACTTTTTGGCTCCGTGGTGGGTTGTGTGGTGGTAGCCGAAAGTTGGGGGAGGGTAAGTCAGAAATTTTGGGGGGCAAAGGTGGTCAAAAATTTTGGGGGGAGTAGTAAGTAACCCCCCCAACCAACCGCCACCCCCCCCCCCCCGTTGAAACATATGACCCCGTGGCGGCGCCCCGGGGGCCCGACCCCCCACCCTTTTGCGATTTGGGCCCCTCCCTTTGGGGTGTCGGGTCGGCCCCCCCATGAAAAATTTTTCAGCTGTTTATATGCATAATTTGAGTGTTTTTAAGAAATCGGCAAATTTTTGCTAAAAATTGAAAAATTTTTGCTAAAAATCGTAAAATTTTTGCTAAAATTTGAGAATTTGTTGGGAAATTAATGTACAATTTGCCAAACTATGGCAAAAATTTTTGGATTTCCCAAAAAAAGGTCGCCGGAGTTTTGGGTCGGGTCGGGCCCCCTTCAAAAAATCCTGGCGCCGCTGCTGCTATGACCCCTCACAAATTTTTAAAATCCCTACATACCTAAACTGTTTGAAACTCTTTAGCCAAAACTTCGATATTTTTCAAAGAATTGCCAAAACAGAGCGAAAAATTGGTAAAATTCGCTTTACGTGAAAAAATGTCTAAAAATAAAGAAAAGGGGTCGGCGAAATATTTTTATATTCAGAATTCTTTCAGCGATTTTTAGCGATTATTAAGCATAGTTTCCCAGGAACTTAGGGTCTCGGGGGGTAAATCTTGGGATTTTGGTGGTCGACCCCCGAAAAGTGATGGGGGGTAGCCCCCCCAGGCCCCAACCCCCCCCCCCAAGAATTTGGACCTCAGAAATTTCGAAAATGGCCAAAAAATGCAAAATTTTCTGTAATTCAGCCCTTTTCTCATCAAAATAAGGCTTGTTTTAACGTTTTAGGCGTTTTTGCACTGTTTTAAAGCGATTTTAGGTCAAAATTTTAGAAAAATTTTTCAAAAAATGACCATTTTTCGGCCAAATTTAGCTAAAATGGGTCCAAAAATCGTTGGGGGGGGGTTGGGGGCGGGGTAGCCGAAAGTTGGGGAAGGGTAAGTCAAAAAATCTGGGGGGGGGGTAAAGTTGGTCGAAAATTTTTGATGGGGGGGCTACCCCCCCAAGGAAGTTTTTAAGATATAGCCATGGGGGAAAAACCCACATTTTCGGATTTTGGCTGGAACTTTTTTATTGTAAGGGTTATATGAGAACTTTATATACCATCGTACTTGGCGTACTGAGATCTTTCTTTTAAGCCCATTTGCACTTCTCTAGGTTGTACCGTTAGGTCGGTATAATGCAAAAAGTAGCGGGGGAAAAACCCACTCCTCACAGGTCTCAAAAAGTGTCGTAGCGCTATTCTGACACTTCCGGTGTAAAATTTAACTCTTTTTGAGCTAGTATAAACCAAAGAACTCGATCGAGGTACCTTTTTTGGAGATTTCATGTGACATTGAAAATGCAGCATCAAACGGACAGGTTTCATAAAGTTTAACACAAACATATATATGGCAATTTTTGATAAATGCTAAAAACGATGTAATTTGATAAAACTTATTAGTCTATCGTGTAGAGAATGGTTTTTTACGTTCAATTGGCTGTTAAAACCCACAATTGGACCTGTCCTGGGTCCTCCAGTACCGAAATGGCACTTTCAGGGTTTTTGGCCCCTAGCTAGCCAGGGAAGCAAAATTATCCAAATCTGACACTATAGGATGATGCGGCGCGGCGTCCTCGATAGTACCGTGCTATAGGGTCGAATTGTTTCCCAGTTTGGTTGTTAGAAAATGTTTCAAAAAAATTGGGTGGGTTCCCCCCCAAAGTGGGTTTTTTCCCGCCACATTTGGCAATGTGCCAGACCAACGGTGCATCGGATCGATCTAATTTTGGCTGTGTACAAAGAGGAAGACTTGCCATCATTGCAGATATTTGCAAAACTTTTCTAACCCAACCCAGTCAAAAGTTACATCGGGCGAAACTTTTGCAAAATTTTGGCATAGTTGGACCAAAAGTAGGTGTCATTTTCAAAATGTCATAAAATGAGCAGGAGTGAACCAAATGACTTGATCTTTGCACACATATATTTTTAAGAAAGAGTCGCGCTTTCTGCTGCTATGTTTTGGAGCTCATAGCTCCAACCCTTGGTCCAGGAGGCGGGTGGGTTCCCCCCCCCCAAAAAAAGGGGGTGCGCTTCGGCGCTTATGTAGATGGGGGGGACACAAATTTTGCCTTGGTCCCCCCTTATGATTCGAAAAAAATTTTTTGTCTCCGATTTGGCTGAGAAGTTGCCCTTAGGGTAAGTCGATGTCGCTGATTTCAAAAATCGAATCGAGAGATCGATCCGATGAATCGATCGATCAGTAGAATCGATCGATCAAAATCGATCAAAAAATTTTTTGTCTCCGATTTTCGCGAAAAGTTGTCTATAGGGTAATTCGGGGGCGCTGATTCCGAATCTACAATCGAAATTTCATGAAAATCGATCCTGCGCTCGCAAAAATCGATTTTTATCGATTTTTCGAAAATTCGTCAATAAGTCGATTTTGACAGCTCGGATCGAAATTTCGACTGCTGATTCGGAATCAGCGCCCCAAAATTACCCTATGGACGACTTTTCGCGAAAATCGGAGACAAAAAATTTTTTGATCGATTTTGATCGATCGATTCTACTGATCGATCGATCGATCGGATCGATCTCTCGATTCGATTTTTGAAATCAGCGACCTCGACTTACCCTAGGGGCAACTTCTCAGCCAAATCGGAGACAAATAATTTTTTTCGAATCATAAGGGGGGACCAAGGCAAAATTTTTGTCCCCCCCATCTACATAAGTGCCGTGGGCTTCCCCCCCCCCCCCATGGCTATACATAGCTAAGCGAATTTTATCAATTTTTCGCTAATTTGAAAAATTTCGACTTTTGGCTAAAAATGTTCAAAAATTTAGATATATACGGTTTAGGGGGGTGGGTCGGCCGAAGGCTGACTTGGGGGGAGGGGTAGCAAACATTTTTTAAGGAGGAGGGTTGGCGGGCGACTCCTCCATTTAGGGGAGGGGAGGGGCATAGTTTCACCGGAAATTTTGGTTGGGGGAGGGTGAACTTTGCGGTCTACTCCCGATTTTTGTAACGCTGCATGAAAAAGTGCTACAGCGGAAAAATGCATGACACTAGTGGTAAAATGCCCTAACCGGGCATGCATGTGCTAGAATAGGGAAAGAAGGGAGGGCGGAAAAATGCCAATAGTCTTGACAGTCGGCGCAGAAAATGATAGAAACTAGATTCCGCGCCGATTTGAGGTGAATTCCTCCCCCCCCCCCTGCTACGCGTCTAGGTTAGGTTAATGGTTTATTCGGGTGTAGGTTGATGGCTGGCTGCTCGAATGTCTGCAGTTGAAATATCAGATCCGAATACGCAGTGCTGTGGTCGCCCGTGGTGCGTCAGTGACGGCTGTGGTATCGCCTGTGCCGTGATTACCTGGTAAGAAAATTGCGTATACGTATATGCACTAGCGTAGCCAGAAAAAATTTTCGGGGGGGGAATGCCAAAATCTGGTGGGGGGTCTCTGGGGGGCGGAGCCCCCCAGAAGTTGAAAAATTTTTTAAATTTGTAACGTCTGAGGAATTTTTTCAAAGCATTCTTTGAATTAAAGAAGCGAAGTGAGGCTCAATACGTTTTCATGCACGCAAATGATGCATAAACTGGGCAAACCACACCCAATATGGTATTTAGAACTCATTTTTGGCGTTCCAAATCCATAATATGATGGTAAATTTAAGTTAATACGCGCCGAAGGCGCGAAAATTTTTTGGAAAATAGGCATTTTTACAAATGGCAGGAAAAAATTCCTGGGGGGCAACACAATTTCGGGGGGGGGGAATTACCCCCATTCCCCCCCCCCCCTGGCTACGCGCCTGCGTATATGTATATATACGTATATATAATTATATATAATGGAAGCTCCTTTCTTGGTGAACGTTTAATGGAAAGTTTAAAGTTGGTCCTAACGATTCTGCTTGTGCTACTGGGCTTTATATATACGTATATGCTAGCGGTTTACTCCTTGTCCTTTACTGATTTTACATGCTGGCTTATTGGGTGTCCCGGGGGAGGCGAAAATTTTTCAACAATTTTCTAAGACAATGCTAAAAAATTGCTCTGTTTTTAGAGTATTTGCCAAAAAGATGTATACGTAAACGTAGTTGTTAGAGCATAAAGCAGATTTAGTTACGGCGAAAGAAATTTTCCTTCTGAGTGATTTTTACAACAAAGTTTGGTGCGAAAGGGGACACCCACTTTTGAGGAGGTCGTTTTATGGAGGGTTCCCCCACCAATGTTTGGGCGAAATCGATACTCCCAACACTGCTCCCTGTCCTCCATTAGAATAATCAGTCCAGCTTATGTTAGACAGCCAGCACAGTTTTGCCCCATGAAAATTAGACCACACCGTTCAAGATACCTTGAGCACGTCCTGCGAAGGCATAGTTGCTTTCCGGCAAACGGTCCTACCTAATGACGGCTCCCTTCCCTCAATGGGAAGGTCTTCTAGGCAGCGTGCGAATTACGTGGCAACGGACTATTTTGAAAGATCTTTCACCTCTGGCTGGCGCTACACCGTAACTACAGGTCCTGGCAACAGACTGGAAACAAATACTTGCGGACATTGCTATTGATAGATCTCAATGGACGATTATTACAAACTCACTCACTGGAGCAGCGGAGGTTCCTGTACAGGCCTCCAGATAAGCAAGTAAGCAAGCAAGCAAATTTTATGCAATATGGTCCTCAGTGGCACACATAGGAAATTTTTTGAGGGGGGCGGACCTAAAAAAATGAAACTGAATGTTGAAAAATTTTTGAAAACAAGGTTGAAAATGGAAAAATAAGCGTAAATTAAGCGAAAGTCTAATAAATTTCGCGCCGAAAGTGCGAAAACTTTTGAAAATGTTAAAAAAGTCGCTATTAAAGGTTTAAAACGCTGAAATAAGGGTAAATTAAGCAAAAGTCAAATAAATTTCCCGCCGAAAGTGCGAAAACTTTTGAAGATGTTAAAAAAGTCGCTGTTGAAAGGTTTAAAACGCTGAAACGAAGGCGCGAAAAATTTTAAAAATGTTAAAAATGTTGCTATTGAAAAGTTTAAAACGCTGAAATAAGGGTAAATTAAGCAAAAATGAAGTAAATTTCGCGCCATGGGCGCGAAAATTTTTCCTTTACGTCTGGTTTCGAGGGGTGGGGGTGGCGGCCCCCCCCCCGCTCCCTCCCTAAGTGCGCCCCTGATGGTCCTTGACATATTTAAACGTTTTCCACAGCTTCTGCAAAGAGCACTGTTTCTACTTGCATGCTTGGGTGTGTCTTAATTTATTTATTTATTATTTTCTTATTGAGGTTTCTACTGGCCTATGGAGAATTCTGTGTCATCTTTATCATGCTTATCCCTGACACGGGCTACCCAATTCATCAGACCCTGAACGGACTCCTATTTCATGCATTTTGGTTCCTAGCCTTTGCTAGCCATACCAAAACCATGCTGACAGATCCAGTAAGATTTTCCGGAAATTTTCAGTCTGAAATTATATACTGCCATTTTTAGTGAGGGGTAGTTGACAAAAAGAAATTCAATAAATAACAAAGAACGACGATACAATATGTATAGTGTATATAACAGTGCTTAGCAGCAAATGCAGTGCTATTAGGATGCTAATTTTTCCAGGTTTGATTAAGTTAAGGCATTGTTAGCTCACTTTGGTTCAAAATGTCACGGATTAGCTTGTATTTACGCACAATATTGTACATATGTATACCATTATGTTCTGAAAAAGCAAGATTATTGAGTTGGAATTAAAACTGAGTTAACAGGAGGTTAACAGTTATCATAGGGGTCGCGCGCGGCAGCCCAGCTCATTCCAGGTATCCGTTTTGACGTCCGACGTACCTATTTTGCTGGGCTGGTTCCAGTTTGCCGTTTGAAGGGTCAGTCGGGTGGGGGTCAAGTGATCGAAAATAAAATTTTTCAAAAGTGGTCAAATTTGATAAGCACTAAGTGAGCTGAGTAACTTTTGTCATAGAACTGCATACCCAAAGTGGCTGTAGAGTGCTGTAGTGGGGTGGGGTGGGGACTTAGGCAATTTTGGGGCAAAAATAAAATTTTTCAAAAGTGATCAAACTTGGTGTCAAATGAAAGCCCGAAGCGAACAGAGGAACTTTCGCCAAGGAACCATCCACCAAAAGTTGCTGTGTCGGATTTATGCCTTTACTTTCTCAACCGGAATTTAAAGGATAGACATAGGCCTAACACACATATTATCATTATATTATATATATTATATTATTATTATAACAGGCGTGGTTAATGTCACTCTTGACTTCGAGCTAAGAATTCGGAGATAAGCACCGGCACCCTATAACCTTCTGGGGCCGATGTTATCAAACTTGGGTTTTCTGAAACCCGGGTTTCGTAGTTTTTGGGGTTAACCTTGAAATTATGGGGTTGGGTTAACCCTGGGGTTAACCCAGTGTTACCAAACAATTTTGGGGTTGGGTTACAGAAACCCTGTTTTATTGGGGTTGACCCCGAGATAACCCTGAAATCCATTTTGACTGATCTAAGTTAACCCAAAATTAACCCCAAAAATAGTTGCGCTGTTTTGTTTATATTTTTGGAACTTGAAGTGGAGAATTGAGTAGGGTTGAGATTTGGCCATTATAACCCCAATTTAACCCTGGTTTTTAAACCCGGGTTTCATGATAACACTGGGTCTAAATTTAATCCAAAACCCTGTTATGAAACCCGGGTTTCAAAAACCCAGTTCTAACCCAACTTTGATTCCATCGGATTTGGGTTAATAACCCATTTTTAACCCGGGTATACCTTAAAACCCGGGTTTCGGCCTTTGATAACATCGGCCCCTGTAGGTTGAAGTTCTCTCCAACGTCACTTTACCTTATCTTTACGTAACATTATTGTCCGAGACATTCAAGTACAAGCCACGTAATTAGATAATTTCAGTGACGAGCTCTTCACACACACACACACACACATATGTTGTGTATTTTGTAGGAGAGCACGATTCTACTCCAGAAGCTTCTTTCCTAAACTGAATTTGTTGCTTCTACTGTTGTGAGCAAATTTTTTTGCAGGGAGCTGTCCCGAAAGGCAATGCCACAGATGAATACATCAAACGTCTTGGTCTTAAGGAGGGCCAGGTGGTCTACAAGTGTGCAAAGTGTTGCAGCATTAAGCCTGAAAGAGCACATCATTGCAGGTGACCTATATTTTTGCTGTTGTAAAATGTCATTTATTATACAATTTTGTGTTGTAATTAGTTTGGTTTTTAGTCTTTTGACTTTCATTGGCTGAGTTTGTTTTTTTCAATTTTTGACATAATATTTTTGCTCCCATGCATGTTTTTATCACTCATTTTCTTACTCTTTATATTTTGGGCTTATTATTATTTGTTGTTTATTTTAGTGTTTGCCAAAGATGCATTCGGAAGATGGATCATCATTGTCCTTGGGTTAATAACTGTGTCGGAGAGACTAATCAGAAATTCTTCGTCCTATTTACTGTACGTAAATTTAGTTTAGTTTAGTGATTTCGGTTTTTTGTCGATTTGATGAACACTAAACAGTAAAGACAGTACTATTGATGGAATTTTTATCTAAAACAACTAGCAGGTTCCCGTCGGGGCAGTGTCATGACCACCAAGTGATCGGATTAATATGGCTGTTTTGAACAAAAATAGTTAATCATTGCTTGGCGGTTGGACACTTTGGAGGAGGTCGATTCGGGGTGGTCGCTTTGGTCAAAAACCGATAGTCACGGATGCCACTCGTTTTCACCCACAACAGGAGGGCCCTGTCTTTCCGGCAAGACAAAATAAATTAAAGTTAGAAATCAGACCCTGACAGAGTTACTCAAATTTAATGCCTGAAATACAAATCATATTGTAGATCGGGCGGTTTTGAAGGTGTTTAAGTGTGAATTCTTCAGAACCTCGGTTGCTTTGTACCTGCTGAATTATCTAACTTATGTATATACCTGCGTACGTGGAAGAGGCTTACTTATGGGAAACCATAAGTTTTTGTATGTCTTTACGTGCATGCATCGTCTTTGCGATTTTCTGTGTTTCAGTTGTACATTGCTGCCGTATCCGTTCATGCCATCTACTGGGGCATCTGGCAATTTCTCCTCTGCGTTAATAATGAATGGAAAAGTATGTGTATATTTGTGTTTTGTGTTTGAGGCCTTTCTTGTCCCGTTTTATCTTTTGTGTCCATACTTAAGGGGGGGGGTCGCAATTTTTCGACCATCTCCGACTTTTCTCATTTTCACATATTTTGTAGTCTTCATGGGTCCGCAAAACATGACAAGTGCGTTTGTTGCAAAACGTTTGCTATCATTCACAATATCCCTCCAATGGTGATCCCGACATGTGTTAAACATAGGAAAATGAAAAAGTTAGGAAATTTTTTCTGCTACCAAAAGTTTGAGCGCTGTGTAAGAGCAAATCGGCTGCCAGACGCTGTAAACCTAATTTGGACTATATAGGTAAAGTGCTAATATCTATACGAGGTTGTTTTCCGTAGGGTTGCTAATTTTATACGAATTTTCAAAGTCCGGAGAAGTCTATTTTTGCTCAAAATCGCTCTACAAATTTGTAGGTCAGTGGACGTTTTGCAGGTTAGTGGACGTTTTGTCCTGTCCTGAACTAACCCTTTGGTGTAGATACTTCGCGTTTAGATATTAGCACAGTCTATTGTTAGTGCTTTATTTTGCATATAATAATCCCTGTCAGGCTTTTTCAGTAGCTCGCAGTTTTGGTAGCAGAAATTCCATTTTTCCTCAAAAATCGTCATTTTTCGAAAATTTCATGTTTGCTGCTTCATAAGTCAGTCCAATCTTAAGGTATCTCAATAAAATTTGGCATGCTAATAGGCTGGCATAAAACCTATGTATATGTAAAGTTTCATGCCAATAGCATGTGTTTTCCTCTGGTGACATATCACGATAGCATGGCAGACACCTATGGGCAAAAATGTCAAATTTTCAACTTTTCAAATATAGCCATATTTTATATCAAATTGAAGCTCTCTATGTCCTGAATATTTTATCTTCTTGCACCAAGACTCTACAAAGCAGTATGAGAAAGTTAGAGCGAGTAAAAGTTTGAAGCAAATGACAGTGGGAATAAGCTTTATCAAATCGTCCAAACACCGTGTCTCGCTCGTTGGTTGGCTTGCCACTGTAATTTATGCGGTAATAAACACCTGAAGGTAAAGGCTTTAAATTCATATATTTGTCATGCCGCAGTCTCTTGTCATCCCACGTGTACGCAACTTCGAAGCCCTCAGCGAGGCATACTAACGTAAATACTAAATTGTAGAGATTTGAACTGCAATATCTCTAGACTGGATTGACCCTGGACTCTGAAAATTTGTCTTATTTTTGGGCACATATGGGGGTATATTAAACCCAAAAATGAGCGAAATTGGACACTATAAAATTTGGTACCTGGCGACCCCCCCCCTTAAATCAGGTTTTTTGCAAGGGGGGACTAACCTCCCTCCAGGGTATTTTTTAGGGATTTTTTCCGGGGGGGGGGGGGGCTTCCCAGGGGGGGGCCCGGGCCCGGGGGGGGAAGAAATTTTCGGGGGGGGAAGATTTTTTGGCAAAAATCAACCAAAAAATGGTATTTTTTGGCGTATTTTGCATGGTGAAACACAAAAAGTTCTCAAAAATGCCAGGATTTAAGGTAAAAATAGCCATTTTTAGGAAAAAATCTCCGGCGTAGCCGGAAAATTTTTGAAAATTTGACCATTTTTGGAAAAAATATAGACCTCATTAAGGGGGCAGACCAAAATCCCGGGGGGGAAGGCATTTTCGTGGGGGGAAGGTCAATTTCGGGGGGGGGGGCCCTGTAAAAAATACCCTGCCCTCGGATATTTGCTTCCACCTCCCCCTGTATGCCTTCCCGGAAAAAGATTCCAAAAAATACCCTGCTTATAAATGTCTCCATTTAGTTTTCTGTCGTGTGCAATTCGGGAGTTATTTCAGTTGTTTTTCTTGTCATTTTTAGATTGCAGTTATTTTGGTCCTCCGGCCACCACCATTCTGCTGATCTTTTTACTATTCGAGGGCCTTCTCTTTGCTATCTTTACCCTAGTGATGTGCGGCACTCAGATTCATGCCATATGTACGGATGAAACGGTATGACCTGCCACCGTTTTAGCCCTTTTTTAATTAGGGTTGGATTTGTCAGTGTTCGTTAATTTTTGTTTTTAATAGCTGCGTTATAGCTTCAGGCTCATATGGTCTTCTTCTTCTGTGGCGGTCGGCGGACGAATCCATATGGGGAGTCTCCACGTCCAAGCCCAGCACACGTCTTAGCAATAGGGTCAAAAAGGGAAGCCCGGAATAGGGCCAAGTTAGGGACAGCCGAAATACATAGCATATTGGACCCTCAAGCTCGGTAGCATAATTTAAGGAAACTCCAACATGACTGAGGATATATTGTCTTCAGTTTTTTTACAATTCACACTGCATTTTTATGCCAGCTTACGTATATACGCACGCAAACAGTTTATTTGTGACGAAGTTTGTTTAAAATTTCGCGGTCTTCGTGTGTTTTTGCAAGTAGATTTCTAAAGCCCAAAACTTGTTTTATATACTCTATCCAGATTTTTACAATGACTTTGTGCAAAGTCTGCTGCATCGTAAGCAAACTTTGCGAGGGTAATATTTCCTTACGATTGTACTGTACATAGCTTAAAAAGGCTGGCTCTTGCATTCTGCTACTGTACTGCAAAGAACACACCTGTAATTGACATACGACGAAGGAGCATTTTTATGCCTTTTTTCGATTTGGGTCTATTTTAGGGCATAGAGCAATTGAAACGGGAGTCTCCCGGCTGGGACAAGAGGGACCGCTGGAAAAGTATGCAGATCGTTTTCGGAGGTCGATTCTCAGCCGCCTGGTTCAGTCCCTTCTCCTCACCCTATGTCAGCAAGCGAGCTTTCGAATTCTCAGTCTGAGGAATGAATCTGCGCATGCGCAAATACCGACGCGCCCTCCCAGAGACGCGCATGCGCAGATTCATCCAGCAAGAATCCATCCACCTCCCCTCCCTTGCTGGTTTGGTTCCTCCTCGTTTTTATGCTGGTCATTTCCAATCTCGTCTCAGTGTCCTTCCCCCCCATTTTCTGTTAAAATCTGATTTGTCCTCCCCCTTCAATTTTTCTTTTTAGAATTGAACATTTTTGATTTCAGTTTAATATTTCGTGATAATTATATAATTTTCTACTTAGTGCTTACAGCAGACACTGTTGAACTATAACTTATTTCCCCTTCCTTGCCCGTGGTTAGTGATACTTTTGTTTGTCATTAGTTTCTGTTTACGAAATTATTCGTTAAAATACTAATGAAATAATGTGGCCAGTTAGGATTGAGCCACAAAGGTTTTGTAGCTTTGAAAGATTTTATTGAAATTATACTGTTGCTTACGTACATATATACATGCATATTATGTTCATGTGTACTTTGGAACTTGTATTTTTTGTATATTTATTAAAATATTAAAATTATGAAATATATACATGATTAATTGTTTTGTTGTAGATGTGTGTACTTTTTGTGCGTACAATCTTTACTTCTGCCTGTTTGATTTTGCATTGCCCATGTTTCCTCTTAGACATAATTTCAATATTTGAGTATATTTTGATTTTTATATTTAATATCTAGGAGATTGATTTGATGCTGATAGTCTTTCGGGTGTTTTGTCAATTTTTCTAAAACGCTCTACGCTGCAAAGGACTCTAAAGTTTGTTTTAATACTTCATATAGGTGATTTTAGAGCAATAGGAAAATTTTCGCTAAATATTCCTAAAAAAATTTCGCTAAAAATTTCTAAAATTTGTCGTTTTTGGATGTCTTTGAGTGAGTGGGGGATAATTGGCAATATTGGGGGGTGTAATGCTCCCCCACCCTCCCTCCACAAGTAACCTCAGTTTCCATTGTGCGGTTCCTGTTTGCTTTATGTTCAGCTGCTTTTAAGCATATCAGTTCTGATTTTATATTTTTATGGTACAATACAGTTGTCTAAAATATAATTTATAGTGTCTAACTTGGTCTCTGGTCTACGGAGAGAGTATCTGCCTAAGTTGCCTGTCTTAGTTAAAATATTTTGTTCGTAGCTGTAAATTAGGGTTTGTCAGATGGGCAGATGCATGCAGTCGTTCCTGGTTAGCTGTATAGTGTCATTTTTTACCGTTGTTTCAAAAAATAAATTCAACTATATATATAAAGTTGACTGCTGTGTTTCGTTCGTGTTGTGTGGGAGCTTGATTTTTATAATTAGTATAAAATTGATCACTAAAGGTTTTGTACGCATCCAATTACTAGTACAGTACTTACGTAATTTGAGTGCGTTTTTGTTCCAAGAAGTGGAACAAGTAGTGTAGTCCCTGAGACAGTATACATTTGAGCAGTTCACTATTTTGGTAGCGACATGCTTAAATTTCTCTTAAATTTTTTCGTTAAACTTATTTTTTTCGAATTTGCCATGGTAACTTACAAGCTTGTGGAAGAGTAGTATACCATGCCCCGCCGGGAAAGCTAGCCGACTAACGCCCCTGAATGTGCTCTGGAGTGCGAACAAGACTGTAATTAGAAATAAACTAAAGGTAGTTTGTGTGTAATTGCGCTGTGATTTTACTGAAGATTCCACTGTTTAGGTATTTCTTTTCGCCAGGTTTTGCTGTTGTATATATTGAATATTTGTTGTTATAATTTGTGGCTTATTTGCTAGTTAGTTGTAACCACTCTAGTACGTGCTCCTGTCTGATTTGTACGTATAATACTATGATGTTATTGTTGTGTATGTTTTCTATGTGATATTTCCGGCCTCTGTCTATTAATTAAATTCTGCTCTTTCTTATAAATGCCAGTAAATGTGTTCAGCTTGTTGTTAAGATTTGCAGGACGTGTTTGACTTAGTGTTTTTCTGATGAGGAGAGTGCGCTTTCATAGTCCGTTTCTTCTCATCGACATTTTACTAGTATTTTTAAGGCTTTGGGACCTTAGTTCAGTAGTCATAGTAGTAGTAGTAGTAGTCATTTATTTGACCTTGGTTGTGTGCGTTAGTTCTGTCCTAGCATCAGTGTCTTATAAGTGATAACGGTTAGCTAGCTATATGTAGATGAGATTATCGAACAAACTGATCGCGGCACAGTTTCATGTTAACAGATATCTAGTTCCGGTTTGACAGAGGACAGACATACGAAATTAGATGTCGAAAATAAGTCGTTCAATTCCTTTAATATGTAGCTTTACTTTCTGTGGGCGAGAAATGATGATGGTTTAACCTAGCTTATTTCTGCTGAGGGGTGTCTTCAACTTCAATCAAAACCTGGTTGCCCTCATAGTGGGAGGATTAGGACAGTAGTGTTGTAAGGCTTCGCTTAAAGATGAAGGTGCCTGTTTTTCTAGATATTCGACTTGAGCAGCTACATAGAGTCACATCTCTGTTCCACCGTTTTCGTGATTTTTTCAAATTTTCATTGATTTTGACCAACATCGTCTTTAATTCGGCGAAGGCGCACCTGGAAATGTTCAGCAGTCTGCCGTCAAAGTGACAATTTCGGAGTCGAAATGAACTTCCAGGAAGCCCCGAACCTGGCTGTGTGGTTTCCCAATAGAAAAAGACTGGGGGACGATGCTATCAAGCATCTCAACCAGGGTTAGCTAAAAATAATCCTATTCGTTCTGGTTTTTCAAAATTTTAATGAACTTTAGTAACAGTAACACTGTGAAATTTTTAAATATAGGAATGATCATTTCAGTTTATGTATTCATCATGCCAAATAAATTGCAAAATTAAAGCACGAAATTAAACAGTTGGTGTAATGGAAATTAGATGAGAAGCTGATAAATTGATGTCATAAAATTGTTGATCGTTGACTTGCTGCGTTAGCATGTATTTGACATTGCATCATCTTTGTCACTTGTAACAAAAACAAACAGCAGCATTCCTTAAAACTGGGGTTAAGTTAACCTAACCCCAAAAATGTTTGATAGTATTAGGGTTGAGCATCGGGGTTCAGCTAACCCAAAAATTTTAGGGTTGAACCCGAAAATTGGTTCAACGCGGGCTGATTTCAACATCATTTTGATAACATCGGCCGCAGGGGCCTGTTGTTAACGCTGAAACCCAGGTTAAGGGGGGGCTACTTGGGTCAAAACTTCGACCCTCAGCGATTTGGCTCAAATTGTGCCCATTGATACTGCCTAGGGTCCTACACAATCCATTGAAATTTGGCATGATTTCGTCTGGGAATAAAGTTACAGCCATTCAAAATTTCCAATTCCTATTAAAAATAGGAATAGGAAATAGGAATTGGAAATTTTGAGTGGCTGTAACTTTTTTGTTCCTGGACCAGGGTTTTTACAAAATTTCACCTGTGCTTTTTGGTGTCTTTTTTTAAGAAAATGTGTGTTTTTTTTAAAAAATCTGTATTTTCCTAAAATTCACTTTTCGCAGTATAAACACGTTTTTAACGGTTTTTACATCATTTGCAACTAAATTTATCATTTTTCGCGTGTTATAGAAGAAAAAGAAAACATGTATTTCTTGCTTAGCCTATATAAACGATATTTCAATATTCTGAACGTTCAATTATTTGCTTTGAAAACTTCTTTTTGTGCCATAGTGGGGGACCTGGGTGGGCGGAGCCCCCCAGACGTTAAGAAGTTTTTGAAAATTGGGAAAATTTTGGTCTGAAAATCTTCAAAACTTTTACTTTTCCTCCGTATATTTCATTTGTATCATTTCCAAAATTAAATTTGGAAACGTAATTTCAGTGAATGTATATATACCTATACAGTACCTAATGGCAGCGTTGCTTAGAATAATGAAAGGCTACACGATAGTGGGCCCAAATCCGTTATCCGGCAGGTGCACAAATATTCATGCAAGGTGACTGCACAAGTTTAAAAGTTGTGCAGAATTTTATTTACAACTAAATAGTGCTACTTTCGTGACTTGCCTGTGAGCCTGAAGTTATGCAGGAACCGCTACCTGCAAGAACCTTTAAAGTCTTAAACCAAAATCCGGCAGGTACTGAATTGTCATTATGTTGTTTGCTCAATACAAAAGTTTCTTCATTCCCGAAGGGCCTTGTGCATTTCTGCACAAATGCCACACCCAGTTGCGACATCTTCACTGATTCTGCACAACCTAACTTCTTCATTCCCGAAGGGCCTTGTGCATTTTTAAGAAAAGCCACGCCCCACATCAAAGTCTTTCCTGATAGCTAGCAATCAAAAATCTTCATTCCCGAAGGGCCTTATGCAATTTATAAAACCTGGTTAAGTTATGCTGCAGATAAGCCCCATCTTAAATCTTTAACTGTGTCTGCCGCTAAGTATTTCAGCTACGTGCCATGCTATCAATAGACCTGCCGGATTTTCCATATATGGAAAATCCGGCAGGTTTACGTGTTAAAGATAGGGGAAATAGTGCAAAATCTGCCGGATCTGGCAGGTAACATTTTTGCATTAAATTGAAGCTTCTTTGATGCAGAAATGTACAACTTGATGTTGGCTTCAATTTTAAAGTATTTTCCGAACAGAAAGTCTCCAAAAATGGACCTGCCAGATCCGGCAGATTTGCGCTATTTCTCCTATCTTTAGCATGTAAACCTGCCGGATTTTCCATATATGGAAAATCCGGCAGGTCACTTTAAGTTCGAGTTGCACTTTTGAAGTGAACACAGAAGAAAGCTACAATATACTTCTTTCTGTATCTCAAGTTATTTGAAGAACCTGCCGGATTTTCCATATATGGAAAATCCGGCAGGTTTACGTGTTAAAGATAGGAGAAATAGTGCAAAATCTGCCGGATCTGGCAGGTAACATTTTTGCATTAAATTGAAGCTTCTTTGATGCAGAAATGTACAACTTGATGTTGGCTTCAATTTTAAAGTATTTTCCGAACAGAAAGTCTCCAAAAATGGACCCCCCCACTCTCCCCACCCCCACTTTTTTTCGCCTAGAAAAAGCCCAGGGCGAACCGATATGTGCTTAGTCCCTTGCTCAAGGGGATTTGTGAAAGCCTTGTGGCAGCGGCGGTTCGAACCTAGGACCGTCAGATCTTCAGTCGAACGCCTTACCACTCGGCCATTACGGCACATATGGGGGCTATCAATGAGCACAATTTGAACCAAATCGATGAGGGTAGAATTTTCGACCCAAGTCGCCCCCCCCTTAAGTCGCTAACCCGGGATTACTTGGCTATCTTCAGCACATGAATTTAACACGGGTTAACGACAGACAACCCGGGTTTGTTGGGCGTTGATAACATCGGCCCCAGATAGCACAGTGATAAAGTGCCGTCAGAGGACACTATGAACTGGGTCTATGGACCTGCAGAAAGTTGGTTTTTGGTCAGCCGCGGATTTTTTTCTGCAGTCCTGTTTCAAAAAGTAAACTTGCGTTAAACCAAAAAAGATTAGCTTAAGGTGGTGATTCCTTTTGGGCACATATTGTTATTTGGTGGCGTAAATCAAGACTGAATTTGATGAAACTTTCCGAAATAAGTTCTTTTAGCGTTCTAACACCCTCCGCGCAATCCCGATTCAAAAATTCGAGATTTCCGGTCAGAGTGGTTTTTCCCAATTTCTGAACGTTTGGCAGCTGCTATACAGATAAGACTATATGCATTTGAAAGATCTCACTGAACTTCACATTTTTGCTTTTTATAGCAAGTTTCTAGCTTTTCCCTACCGTGAGATATAGCCGATTTTCTTGTTTTGGCGTCGAAAACTTGTCATTTTTGCAGAAATCAAATAATCCACCATTTCTTGAACTACGCAAGCCGTAAAATCAAACTAAGGGCGTCGATCTGAAGGTCTCACGCGGACAAATAATCCGACGCATGATCGTCATCCAACTACTATCCTGTAGGCTTCTATCATAAAAAATGTAGTTTTTGCAAAAACACGACCAATTTTTTTCCAAAGATTGTGGAGCATTCACAATGCGAGCTGGGGGGCTGTTACTGAACAAATGTGTTCTGCACAAATATACCCAGGGACGATTTTTTGGTTGCCCCGATTGCTGCTTTCTAGCTATAGTAATCGCTTGACAAATTTGGAAAAAGTAGTAAAATCCAGGTTGCGCACATATTTCAGCTTATTTCTCTATAACGAAGAACGATTTCACAATAAATAAAAAATCGTCCCCAGCTATTTGATGGAGGTATCGAATGATATAACCGATGTCTCGCGAAAAAATTTACTTGAGTCTGCAAAAATTCTGGAAAATTATACTTCTTCTAAAATGTGTTAAAAATAATTTAGAAAAGCAACATTAGTTTCGTGGCATGCATTAAAAAGAGAAAATGTCAAGCTACATTTTGATATAAACATGGCTTCTTGACTCCAAGTAATGAATGAGTTGTAATGGTGCAAACTTTATGTGACCAAAGGGAATCACCACCTTAAAAGCCTTTATTGTTTTGGAAAAAGTGGTGGACAGTTGACAACCTTTATCTCAGATTTTGTATTCATCTTTTGTCTTTTCGATCTCACTAAATATACTTATTTTGTGATACAACTTACCTTTTACTTTTTACTTACTTACTTTTTTACTTACTTTTTGATAAATTTACCTTTTACATTGTACATATGCCAGAAAAATACCAAATTTTAGCGTTTTTGTAAACCCCCTTCCTCAATTTCTAACATCTGGGACAGTTTAACAAGCCGCTCCATAGGAAAATCCATGGAATAAACCTAGGATCTGAATAGGTTAATGTTAGCATCATCTATCGGGTTAGGTTTCGAATCTCATTTGTTCGTTCCGGTCTGTCTTCAGCTAATGAGTGTATTGACCCTGACTGCCTGCTTGATTACACTGGATGCTTCCTCTTTGGACTTAGTGTATAAGCTTTGACCCGTCTAACCGATTAGTTATCCTAGCTGTCCCTCGTTTTTCGGAGAACTTATCGAGGCTGGCTGTTGCGGTATTTTCCTCGTTTTTATTGCACAAACTTTATAGGGATGAATTGATTGTGACTAAGTGTAAGCTTTGTCCCAGCTTTTTGCTCGTTTGCGCGAATGCTAGGCCTTTTCAGGGAAGAGTTAGACGGGAGTTAAACAAGTTAAATTTAACTTATCCGTTTCACGAAATAATGCAGGAAGTATCAATGCCAAGCTTGTATGGAGTTAAACTAGCTGGAAGAGTTAATCTTAACTCTACTCTACTCCATGCCCTTGGTGTCTTCGAGTAGAACGACCTGACTGTTTTGAACTGTGTTTACTATTTTTTGCCTTTTGTAGATTCATTTCTCTGTCAAATGCGTTTTTCAAGATGACAGTCGAAATTACGGAAGATGCTGTTAAGGAAGTATTTTATCGTTATCATGGAAAAATTTCCAATCATGAGCTGATTGGATTTTTCAAGGCAGCCTTTGCCAATCCCGCAACGAGAGGTATTTTTGATATTTTTCTATTTTTACTCTGAAAAATTACTCTCATATTTTAGGCCAAATTTATGGGAGGGGCTAAATGTCGAGTCAAACTAAATGTTGTTCGTCTCAAAAGTTTTCTTTACCTTTAGAATGTTTGGTTGGTTGGTTGAGAGAACAGTTTTCCAAAAACAGGGTTCAAAGGTTAGTTTTGACTTGGTTTTAGTTTTGCTCTTTTATAATTTTGATTTTAATTTTTAAGATTCATTGTTATGTTTTAGATGCATCCAAACAGGCCATTAAGAAAATAGTCAACAAGTTAGCCACTGTTCAACAGTTGGAGGTGACGCCGTTTGATTTTTATAAAATTTCATTTTGAAAAGTGTTTAGTTACTGAATTTTTTAACCAGTTAAATATAATTCTTGATGTTTCTGAAAAAACCCAATTGATGGGATTTACGTTTTCTGAAGGCACAGGAGAAGTAATGGACTGTTAAAATTCGTCAATTTCAAAAACTTGTTATACTGTTGGTCTTATAGGCTTACTCTATATCAGTTTTTTTCATTCAAGGGGGCGCTTCGAAAGCGGACACATTTTGATGGTGTTTGCCAAATGCTTATCATGAGTTTCTACCATTCACTCAAAAATCTTGGATTAATCCTCTGAAAAATAAGCTAATTTAGAGTTGAAACTGATGAATAATGTTTAAGTGAACATAAGGAATTCTGAAAAGATTAGAAAATTTCAGCCTTTTGAGCGATTTATTTTTTGCCAATAGTGCCCTCCACCTTTTTGAGGAGAAATGTTGTAATGTAGTCAGGCTTGCTCTAACTAGGGGATTTGTCTATTTTAGGGACAGAAATATCTAATCCTAAAGGATAGATATCGCCAAGAGATGGGTCTGTTGGCAGATGCAGACGGTCTGCAGGTCTCCATTCTAAAGGCCCTGGATCGGCTAGATTTGGCCAATCAATCTCGATCGCTGGGACCAGAATTTGAGGATATTTTCGTGGCTCCGACGACGCCTGCACCCGTAATTTCGGAGGAAACCGATGATTTGCCGTCACCGCCGGAAGAACGTGACTCGCGAACCCGCTCCCACAGTATGGGGGATTTGTTAGGTGAGTCCATCTGGGTAGGGAGGGTGCTGTGTAATTTTAAATTTAAATTTTAAGTTTTTGCAATTAGAAAATCACACTTCAAAAATGACATTCTTCTTCTTCTTCCTGAAAATGTCAGCAACTTCTCCTCCTTCTCTGCAAGCCACCTCCTCAGCCTTTTGGCAGACTTGCAAATGTATAGAAAAATTAAGTTTGGTTGGTCAAGTATTCAGAAATTACTTGACAAGTTTATTTCAATTTTATTTAAATAGGGCGAATATGCATTTTTAGCTTACTTAATATAGTAAAGGTTCGAAAAAAAAATACACCGGCCGGGTCCGAAAAAAAAATACACCCACCCTAACTCAGGCTAGAAGCTACGGACCCCAGCCAAACTGTACCCCATAATAGCGCAAGCTTATTTATATCCAGCCATGGCATGGCTGTTTCCCTAAGACCCCGCACTCACGCAGACTGAGGACTCAAATATGGTACTATGAAAAAGTTGGTTTTCAACTTTTGGATCAGTTGGCAACTTTTTGGCTCTTGTTCGCTACACTAAAGCTATAGTAGCACCTATTGTTTTAACATTATACACATTGCTTCTAGTTTTTTTGGCAATAGGTTCGGGCGCCCCTGCGCCGCACAGTTGCGCAGCAGCGGGTGTATTTTTTTCGGACCCGCTGGGCACTTGGGTCCGAAATAAAAATACACCTAAAAATTCTTATTTTAGCTGCTAGAAATCGACCAGGTGTCGAGTTTCCGCGTTTTTAGCAGCATTTATGGCTGTCGCATGCACTGACGGTCTCCTGGGTTGGTTCCAAGGGGTCAATCTTTATCTTACTACAGTGTCGTATGATTGGCTTGAAACTTTTTCCTCAACTGACCAGAACTTTACTGGGATGACTTTTAGCGCTGTTTTATGCTAGAATTCACAGCTATTGCAGTGATTCCAGTAATACTGATTCAATTTTAGAAGCGAGTAGACTGTAAGTACTGCATTTTCAGGACCTCAAGCCACTGTAAATTGCTTGCTACAGCCTCGGTAACAAAAGTCGACGATATTCCGGGTAGTTAGAGCATTGAAACGAGTTGAAAAAGACAGGACAATTACGAATCTAGAGTAAACTTAATAAAATAATACCATATATGGTAAACTATAACGACTTTTGCTACGTTCACATGCTCAGATCGGGCTGCCAGGTTCCTCAGCAGACAAGCTTTCAGCACTGAACTGAAAACTTGTAATTTTTTCGACTTTGAATGAGCTAAATGATGGTTTATAATCAATTGTGCCAATGGCTAGAGAATTAAAAACTACGTAGACGACCCCTTCCGGTAGGCATTGGGATTCCAGAACTCATGTTAACAGCCATGACCATCTATGACGGTTTTCAGAAGGTCTTCTAGACGTCTGCTGGATATTTATTCTTTGTCGTTACGTTTGTTAAGAATAAAAAACAAAATACGGCCACTGAATAAGCAACACTATAGACATTGCTGCGTGATAAAAACAGTATCTGGCCAGATGAAAAAGTTTTTCGGGCCATATGCGGTAGGCGGCCTATCTAATGAAAATTAACCACCATAGACTGGAAAAGATGGGTCAATAGTCAACGGAAAATGCATGAGCAGCATCTGTATATACGATTTGTATAGTCATTTTGGCACTAGATAATGAAAGTGCGAATTTTTGGCCCTGTATTTTTTTTCGACCCCGTGTATTTTTTTTTTCGATTTGGGTCCGAAAAAAATACAGTCAATTTTCAAAATTTTTCTGAAAGCACAGCCCTTGCCCGGGAACTTTGGGCATAGGAAGAAACTAGACCCCATTCCACACATGCTGGGCCATACCCGGGATCTCTACTGCAATCCTATAAAAAGTTATCCAAAAAGTTGCCAAATCGTATTTTTTTCGAACCTTTACTATACATTAATAACATTAGTGATGTTTTTCTTTAAATGTCTTTCCGGCCTCACTTCCGCCCACTTTCAGTGCCATAAAATGTCAGTTTGATGGAATAAAACAGAAATGCTCAGGAAAAAGTCAAGAGTTTCTTAACATTAACTTTATTTCTAGAGTCTCCTGCGAGAACTTCAACGACCGAACCCTCTTGCTCTACAGCCCTACCATCCAAACCGCCTCAAAATTATCAGGAGACAACCTTTTCTGCCGAACCGGAGCCTGGCCCTACCCCGGCCCCTCCCCAAAGCGGCCCCGCCCTGGGCTGTTTACCGATTCCTGACTCGGCTACCCTACAGGTGGCGGAACCCTCTCCACCCCCAAGCGCTGACATTCCTACTACGGGTGGTGCCGGTTTCGGCGTTTTACCCCTACTGCCGCTGCCCCTGCCTAATGTGGTTGTGAATGTTGAGACAGATGATACTGCTACAGAGGTGGTTCTTGATTGTTTTTGTGACATTTGGTTCTGGATACAAACTAGCTAAATAGTTAGATTTTTAGCTAAGTTCTTTGCTAAATATTAATGTGTAGATTATAGTCAGAGGGGGGAAAAAACAACGATTTTCGAAATAAGGTTATTACTCGCTACAGACTGTAGCTAGCAAGACGCTTTATATACCAGCATGTAGGGCTTGGCCTGTACTTTCTATACCACCAGTAAAATCAGCATTCGGTTGTACTTCTAGTAGGCTAGCCTCAATATAGACCATCTTTTTTCCCCCACAAGTGGGGGAAAAAAAGATGGGGGTGGGGAAAAAAAGATGGCACCAAATTTCGTTCCTTCACCACCATAGCAGCAGATAAATGGCATTTAAAGGCATAAAACGCAATATCTACTTCTAACAACTCGTTGCCGGCAGCCAGGCTTAGTATTATCCATCGTAAATGCCAAACTTAGTAATGAGCTAACATTGCTAGGAAATTAAGATTTTTGGTCTACAAAATCTTATTTTTTCCGGTAATTTATAATTTAATCGCCTTTTGTGTTAACTTGCAATGATAAAATACACCATTTTGCAATATTAACCCGCAAGAAATTGAGTGTTTTATTTATGATGGGTGGCAAAATCGCACAAAAGTGTTCAGGGGTCATCCATTTCGGGTGGAGTCTTTTGCATATCCACACTTGTGAAACTCTCTGGAATGTCCACAGTTCATAATATCACAAAAATATTGTTTATGGACCCTAATTTTCTTGTTATCTGCATGATTTACCCCCCTGGGAATATTTGCCAGCATTCCTCCACAGGGGCAGGTCATATGGCTCTTTTCGGCAGCGGAAGGTCAATTGGGGGGTATAACAGTTCAAATGAGTAAACAATTAGTCGTTATTTTTGCTTAAATCAAAAAAACGAAACTGCCGGCAAAAAAGCACACCGTTGTTTTTTTCCCCCCTCTGGTGCAAAAAGTGTGGGGGAAAAAAGATGGTCACTATTTCTCAACCGTGTGACCTAGCGAAAATCCGACTAGCCCACGTTATAGAGCACATCCACAAACCCCTTCATGCACAAAATGACTCCTGTAACTATTACCAGTAAGTTGGCATAATCTTAGAAAATTTGAAAAATCCTTAGGTTTTTGGACAATTTTTGGGTGTCAACTTCGGACCCATGCCACACGAAGGCTCAATCGACAGGAATGGTTATTTGTATTATGATCTTAAAGTACAAGACTTGAACTTTCATTTGCACTAGATTTTGTATCTCTATCTTATACCAGTCGAGCAGGGTGAGCCGTTGTTTTTTCCCCCACTTTGCCGGTGATGCTTTTTCCCCCCTCTGACTATACAACTTTTAGGAAGAATCCAGAAGTCTGTATGTAATTTAGAAGATGGAAAGGTTGAACGATTAACAGTCTATCCATTTGATCTTTAGCCTTTTATTTGTGAAAAAATTTGAGGGGGAAAAGCTGATTTTGTGGACGTTTTCAGCTTTGACTACAAAAATCTAATCCGTCTGTAGCTATCTGAATGTTCTTTCAATTTGCACAGACTAGTTTGAATATAGTTTGAATAGTTTGAATGGCTGTTTTGAATTTAAGAATTATGCAAATTTCATAGAAATAGTGTCTGTGGCCTTTCCCCTCTGCTTTTCATATGGAATGGAATGAAGTGAAATGAACAACCGTCCCACTGTATATACGTATTTCACTTGTGTATTTTCGTTTGCATAAGTACTGGTGACCCACCTCATGAATTTCTCACCTGTTGACATTTATGGAATATGGCACACAGTTAGAATACCTGAGTTTTCGGAAAAATTTCAATTTTTGCAATTTCCTTTTTATTTTTTCCGTTTTTTGTCAGCCGTCAGAAGCCTCACTTCCCACTACTCCAAAGCCCTCGCCAAGATCATCAACGGCAGAGCCCGATGCCACCACCCTTGGTGTGACTCTTCGAGATGGTGGCAACAACGGTGGTAGGACAAAGTCCACTACTGACAGTAGGACCTCCTGCTATACACCGCGTCATAAGTCTGCCAAAGTAAGTCCAGTGGAGTGCTTTGTTCGGATGAGCAATTGCTCTAGTCTTGCCTGGGCATATGCTACGAAGGAAGGTAAAAACTTTCGAAAACAAGTCCATGTTTTCATTTTGAATGGACCCCCGAAACTTTGCCTAAAATTTGACATTTTTACAACTGTTTTTTGAAGCATTTATATCCTGACTATGTATTGAAATCAGAATAATAAAGAATCAAAACAGACACCAGTCCACGGATCCACGGGGGATACACAGATATCAATGAGAATAGGAAAATATCAAAACGTGGACACCCAGAAATCTAACCAACCTTATTCACGCGACCGGTTTCGAGACCGGTGTGGTCCCTTCGTCAGGCGACTCCTGGCTATTACTCGCTGCAAACGTTCCTGGGGGGCTATAGGATTCCTTATTCGAATGGGAGGGTAGGCGACAGGCTCGGGAGACAGGGGGCACTCTGGGCACTTCCTGGAGGAAGGGGGACACGTAGGGAATTTCCTGGAGGAAGAGGGGCACGTAGGGAACTTCCGGGAGGAAGGGGGGCACGCTGGGCACTTCCTGGAGGAAGGGGGACCTGGGAAGGCTGGGAGGCGCTGCTGTGTTCGGTAGAATGGATGCTAACAATGTCAGACTCGGAAGGTGGGGACTTGTTGGAACGTAGGATATGTTCCCAATTTAAATTGAGAGGATAGTCCGTACAAAGCTGGCTAATCCACCGTTTTTCTTTCTTCTTTCTGATGGTCTCGTCCGTTGCAGAATCAATAACAGAGACCAGTAAGTCGGTTAAATCATGACAATGATCTCTGAAATCACAAGAGAGCGGTTTGTTAGCATCCATTCTACGAATATCATATCTGTGTCCGTTAAAGCGCAGGGACAGTGAGTTTCCTGTTTCCCCAACGTACTGGGAGCTGCATCCTTTGATTTCCGCTAGATATACAATTCCCGCACTCCTGCAGTCAAAATTGCCCCTGACCCTGTACTCTAGGCCAGTCACAGAGCTTCTGATGATGGAGCCATATTTGATGTTAGGACAGAGGGCGCAGTTTCGGCGGCCACATTTAAAAGTCCCTAGTTCGTCGGGTCCGGGCCGCACTGCTATATCCATGGAGCCGGGAGGTGGTAATCGGGCCCATCGACAGGCAATCAGTGTCGAGCTGTTGGAAAAACTAACGCCGACAAATGCGAAGCCAGCCCGCTTCTATCTGCTTCCCAAAATCCACAAGGAAAAGATTCCTTGTCCGGGAAGGCCCATTGTCTCTGCCAATGGTTGCCCCACCGAGAAAATCAGTGGATTCGTGGACTCTAATCTTAAGCCCTTAGTCAAGCAGATTCCCTCATTTATCATGGATACCACCGATTTTTTGCGGAAATTAATTTCCTTGAACGTTTCCCCGGGCTGCATATTAGCAACGGCTGATGTGGCGAGTCTATACACCAACATTCCCCGTCTTCTTGGTTTGGAAGCCTGCAGAGAAGCTCTGCTAGGTAGGAACAACCCTGGATATCCTACTGACATGATTTTGGAGCTGGCCGACCTCGTTCTTACTCACAACATCTTCGAATTTAACGGCGAGTATTATACCCAGAAAGATGGAACCGCTATGGGCACTAAAATGGCCCCCAGCTATGCAAATATCTTCATGGGATATGCCTTTGAAAAGAAATTATTTGCTCTCGCGGGCCGCAAACCTTTGGCGTGGTGGAGATATATCGACGACATTTTCATTGTCTGGGAAGGCTCCCGTGAGAGTCTTGAAAACTTCATGGAACTGGCCAACAATCTGATCCCAAGCATTAAGCTGGAGGTGAATTATGGCGAAACCAAAGTAAATTTTCTAGACGTATCCGTAGAAATAAGGAATGGGAAAATTGTGACTGATCTTTACGTTAAGCCTACCGACACCAGGCAATACCTTCATTTTGGGTCCTGCCATCCGGTACGGCACAAGCTGCCGATTGCCTACAGCCAGGCTCTCAGAATTTGCCGCATCTGTTCAGAATCTGATGTGGCGAAACTACGGTGCCTTCAGCTGAAGGAAGACCTGGTCAAGAGGGGCTACCCAAGAGGGAAGGTGCACAGACGTATTACAAAAGCTCTGTCCTTCAACCGACCCGATTTGCTAGCCCCCAAGACCCAGCCTGACCCCGATGGCGAACCCAAGTCATTTTTCCTTATTTTGCCGTATCACCCGGATCTTAACTGTGTTACTGATATTTTGAAACGTCATGAACATTTTCTGAGCGGCCTCAATGTCAAGATTAATTTATTTTGGCGACCTCCGCGTAAGCTGAGGGATATCTTTGTGAGGGCCCGATTACCACCTCCCGGCTCCATGGATATAGCAGTGCGGCCCGGACCCGACGAACTAGGGACTTTTAAATGTGGCCGCCGAAACTGCGCCCTCTGTCCTAACATCAAATATGGCTCCATCATCAGAAGCTCTGTGACTGGCCTAGAGTACAGGGTCAGGGGCAATTTTGACTGCAGGAGTGCGGGAATTGTATATCTAGCGGAAATCAAAGGATGCAGCTCCCAGTACGTTGGGGAAACAGGAAACTCACTGTCCCTGCGCTTTAACGGACACAGATATGATATTCGTAGAATGGATGCTAACAAACCGCTCTCTTGTGATTTCAGAGATCATTGTCATGATTTAACCGACTTACTGGTCTCTGTTATTGATTCTGCAACGGACGAGACCATCAGAAAGAAGAAAGAAAAACGGTGGATTAGCCAGCTTTGTACGGACTATCCTCTCAATTTAAATTGGGAACATATCCTACGTTCCAACAAGTCCCCACCTTCCGAGTCTGACATTGTTAGCATCCATTCTACCGAACACAGCAGCGCCCCCCAGCCTTCCCAGGTCCCCCTTCCTCCAGGAAGTGCACAGCGTGCCCCCCTTCCTCCCGGAAGTTCCCTACGTGCCCCTCTTCCTCCAGGAAATTCCCTACGTGCCCCCCTTCCTCCAGGAAGTGCCCAGAGTGCCCCCCTGTCTCCCGAGCCTGTCGCCTACCCTCCCATTCGAATAAGGAATCCTATAGCCCCCCAGGAACGTTTGCAGCGAGTAATAGCCAGGAGTCGCCTGACGAAGGGACCACACCGGTCTCGAAACCGGTCGCGTGAATAAGGTTGGTTAGATTTCTGGGTGTCCACGTTTTGATATTTTCCTATTCTCACTGACTATGTATTGAATGATTTTGGTTTCTAAGCAGCTTTCTGACAGAAAATACATCGTTACCCCTTTTAATCAGGTTGATAATTTTTATCAGTAAATTATGCTGATTAAAACTAGACTGTTTGTCTAATGAATATTTTACCACCCGTCTTTTCGTGCTCCATCGGAATTCGTAATCAATGCTGGCTCCTGAAAGGGAATTGATGAAGGTAACGAGGTATCCTAGCTAAAACATCTAGTAGTTTGGGCGGCGCGTGAACCATTTGGGGGAATTTACGAATCGACTGCCTCCACCTGGGGAGGGCCGCCTTCCCCCGTTTTCGGTTCCCCCCCCCCCCGGGAAATTTTGGCCTATGAAAGCCGGGTATTTTTCTTCTTTTTCTTCTTCCTTGGCGGCAATTGGAGCGTATCCATATGGGGAGCCTCCACCTCTACTCCACCCAGCGCACGCCTTAGCAAGGTAGACCACAAAGGGGGAACCCGGAATTGGGCAATAGAAGAGGTCCACCTGTTCGGTAGCATAATTTAAGGACAGGGGGTATTCAGCTCCGACATGACGGAAGATAAAAACAGAAAGGGAAAGAATCAGCCATGCCCCGCAGAATTTAGCGTCGTTGACCAGACAGATGCCAGGGGACACGTGTGGGATCTCCATTTGATGGGGTCCATGTCCATCGGATTTCCCACGGCGGTATTCAGTCAAGTCGGTGTCGTTTCGATTAGGATTGAGCTTTTGTATGCTTGTGTTTGGCTAGCTTTGGCTTCCTCCACCCAAGCCTAGAAATCCACAGAGCTTAGCATTTAAATTTCAGACAGGTCTTGCTATTGTACATCATACATGTGCTTGGGGGGGTTTCACCCCCCCCCCCAGACCTGGAGCTCACCCCCGCCCCAGAGGGGTCCCTCACCCCCCCCCCCCAGAATCCGGATTTTTCCGGTTTTTTGGGCAAAAAACCGGAGAATCCGGTTTTCCCCCAGAATTTCCCCTTCTGCACATGTCTGTTGTACATTGACCCTAAAGATAACAGTTGCTTGGGTTTTTTGTTTTACAATGTCTTCCGTTTTTATTTTTTACATTTTATATTTTTGTAGGATGCTGATTCGGTGTCAGTCTCTTCCGGAAACTATAGTCCAGTAAGTTTTCGCGTATCCGCTTTAGGTGGTTATATGAGTTCTGTTTAGATTTCCAACTAAGTGCTTTGTATAGTTTCGACTGCCTGACAATGATTGTGCACTACTACAAGTACCAGTATGTAAATAAAAATTGTCTGGTGTAAATACACATCACTCATCTTGTTGCAGATGTAGAATGTCATAGCTGCAGTAATTAACTTTCTGCATTGACCGGTTGGACTTTATCCCTAGCCTAATGCAGCACATAAAATATAAAACCATTTATGTCTGCAATAGCGCTTTCTATATTTTTTGGTCAGACTTTAGCTTTAACTTTAGCTGTACAGATCATGGTAAATAAACTTCCCTGTGAAATTACTGTTTTTTCCAGCTTGCAGCCGCCGAACGACAATGGCTTGTAACGGCAGCCGCCTGCGACTATCACGAGATTGCCAAACTGTTGCACCGCAGTCCCCAGCTAGCGCCTTTGCAGAACTTTGCCAACGGCTACACGGCCCTCCACTGGGCCGCTCGGCAGGGCAAACTGGAGCTGGTTAAACTGCTGGCCGGCACCTATAAGCTGGATGTGAATCGAAAAACGGTGGGTGGGTACGATGTTACTTTGCCAGAAAAGGGGGGGAGGGGTGCTGAATAGTTATTTTAAGGTTTAGATTGATTAATGTAATAATAATGTTGTTAATGGGGGTGGGGGTGGGGGGGTTCATACGTATGTGGAATATCAGTCAGTCTGACGTGCTAAGCCTAAGTCTAAGGACTCCAAATTTACAGTAATTCTCTAGATTCTACAGTATTTTACAGTATGCCTACAGTAATCTAATTTACAGTGTGAAGTTGACAGTACACATCAATAAATAAGTTTTGTGACGTAAATTAGGATAAGGGTCAATATTTAGAATGGCAGATGTTCATAGTTTGCATTGTGACAGGTTAAACGATCAATCATTTGTAATGGTGTAAAGTGTTGGCTTGTTAATTTCTTTTCGCTATATAAAGTCTTGTCAGAAACCGGTTGGGGGCAGTTAGTTAAGTGTTTGGTGAGGAGTCGGGTTTCCCCTAGTGTCCGCCATTATCTTACAGGTGCTTTGCTTGCCTTTGTGTAAAATTTCGTACAGTGCAGTTCGAATAGTTGTTTTATTTTGATGTTTGCCTGTATTTGAATCTAACTGATAGGTTTCTAGTAAAATTACTTTTGTGTATTTCGGTTCTTGTAGGTTGGAGGAGAATTAGGGTGTAACTTAGTTTTTAGCGTCGCACACCTCAGACCTGAACCTGCACCTAGTTTTAAAATTCATACGAAGTCCGGTCTTTATTTCAAGAAGCACGCGAACACATAGGACCAAACTTTCACACGTACTTCAAGTGCTCGAGTTAAATAGAAATGTTTTCGTTGTGCTCAGGGGCGTTTCCAGAATTTTGAAAAGGGGGGGGGGTCCGATTCTAAAAGAGAGGGGGTCCAAGCCACAATTTTTTCCAAAAATGGCCAAATTTGCACTAAAACTAGTTAAAAATTAAATTCAAAAAATTTTGGAGAAGAGGGTGGGTCCGGACCCCCTAGACCTCTTCCCTGGTTGTACTAAATTCATTTGATTTAAAATGTGTAGGGGTGGGGGGTTTGATTTTTTTGATTGGTGTAGGGTTTGATTGATTCAATATGAGAGTAGTAACTTGGTGAGATGATTTCTTCCGTGTGCTTAATTCACAGTTGAGAATTATATAAACTGATAAGCATTAGCGCAGTAAACTGATAGCGGGAAGGGTCAGAAAAAAGCCGATTATCCTATTCTGTTCTTAGAAACCCCGTTTGACGAGGGAATAATCTAATTCTGCCCACCTCCATCACGTATATATGGACTTGTGGGTGTTTTTCTTTTCAAATCTCTTTTCCTTGAACAGGAATTCGGTTTTGATTTTTCTGCTAACAGTTATTTAGGATCTCTGAAGCTGTATTGAGTAGAGCACAATGCGCCTCATTTTCTAATTATACGACATACTTGCATAATGGACAGTTTGATTGTTTTTACTTTGACCTAATTGTATTTTGTTATTCATTTCAGAATGTAAGTTTGCTGACTCCTTTAAATTCCTCTTTCTTGTTGACCAAGCTCGTCTTCATGTAACTATCTCAAAGGTTTTATTGGTGTGAGTTTTTAGAATAGATTTTCTAGATTTATTAGATTTGGTTTTTCCTGTTTAAAATGCTAACCAACCTGTGAGCTAAGAAAATTGTAGCCTCAAGCTAGGGATTTAATCCCTGAGTCTTTCTGTACTTCAGCACTTTGCTCATGTAAGCTTTGAAGGAGTTATCCAGACTGTAGTGCGAGTGAATTGAGGCATACACTTAAGCTCTTGTGTTTGTAGTTTTGTTCATGGTTACTATTTTAATGCGTTTTGCTTTGCTTTTTTATGTTTATGACATAGCTTCTGAAGCAGTTCATAATGATCTGCCATATTGTTCATTACTTTTAGGGCGTAAGTTTGGTTTTTGTTGTCAACTTTTGCTTTTAGTATTGCTGAGTTTTCATCTGCAAGCCCAGTTTTTCTAAATTTTCTATTTTCTTTTTTTTGGAAAAGGGATGTCTATAGATAACTTCCAAGGTTGTCTTTACTTCTTCTTTCATTCAGAATTCGTGTGACGTGAACCTGTCCTTTTTCCTATTTTTATGGTTTTTTATACTATTATTTTTTAATTTTTCAGGGCTATACTCCGCTGCATTTGGCTGCCCAACACGGACATCATGATGTTATTAGTCAGCTAACAGATGTCTATCGTATGTTAATCTGTTTTTGTTAAACTATACCATAATAGTATCCTAACGAACGATTATTCGCGAAGAGATACAAGGAAAGAAAAATTTACGTGTTGCAAATGACATGAATCAACAAGAGACCAGATTTCTTCACATTCGTTTGCTACTAATTGCTTTGGTCATTTTGGCGTTTTTTTCAACTTCCCCAGTTTTTTTGGTTTCAGACGCCGACCACTCCATTCGTGACAATTCCGGTCGTCTCTACACCAGCTATCTGGAAAACCGGTTTGAGACCCGACTTTGCAAAATCCGGGATTTGATCCAAAACGGCAACGGACTGCGGGACCGAAACTACAGCCTAGATTTGGGCAGCAGCGGTTTTGCCGGAGGAAGCCTATCCTGTAAGCCTTTCGGTCACAAATCGTCCGCTGCGCATGCGCAGTCTACTGTTGCGCTGTTGCGCACTCAGTTGCGCACCAGCCTTCTGCCACGCTATCGGAGACGACATTCTGTGGTGACGCCTACTTCGACACTGAGTACTCCTGGCTCGCGACTGACGTGGGCTCCCGCGAGTAGCGCTGAGTCTTCAGAATTCTATGTATCCTCTTCCCATTCGACTGATGCTGAGTCTAGACTGACGGCTAGGCGAAAGCTGTCGGCCAAATAGGGGGTGAAATTAAAATTTAAATTTAAAAAATATTAGAAATTTTGTAAAGATTTATTGAGTTAAGTACTTTAAGGTTTTGAAGGTTTTTGTGAGGGGGATGGTATGGTCTGATGTGGTTGGTACGTTTTTAATCCTAATATTTTGTAAACTTTTGGTAGACACTAGGTAGGGGTTGCCTCTGTGGTTTTGTCTTACGACGCTACACTGTGTTTTTCCTACTACTTATGCTAATTTTTGCATGATATTTATTTTAGTTCCGTTGGATAGGATTTATATAGCGGTTTTTGAAATTGCATGTCGTGTTCTTGTTTTTTTACTAATTTGCGAATGTGTTTTATTTGGCCGTGCTAACACCTTGCAATCATTTATGCACACTTTTTGTTTCGGCATTAACAGATGGATTTTTGTTTTTCGTTAGTTTTCATTGTATTGTAACTTTGTATGTTTGCATGTTTTGTGCACTGTAAATTGTTTTCGGTTGTTTCGGGTTTCGGTTCTGTTTTTCGCATTTTTATTTGCACTACTTTGACTGCGTTGTCTTGAGAATTTTGGTTATACGCAAGTATAGAGCCATGTTCTAAAGTTTTGGTATTTTTGGTATATACTTACTCTTGGGATAGCCTGGCTGTGTACTTTAAATTTGCAGAAACTAAATCTAAGAAGATTCTTGGGTTACAAATCGAATAGTCCGTGGTTCGATTTTTGGCACAGGAACAACACTTTTGACTGACAATAATTCTCCTGTGATTACTGGGTTTATGCTTAATGACAAAAGCGTTTCCCATGTGGAAAAGGTCAAAAGTTAGTGAAAAAAGTGTGACATTCTTTTGCAATGTTTTTGTAATTTCCGTTTTCTGATTAAAATTGTTTGAAATTGAAATTTTTCGGAAACAAATTGTTGTAATGTGCCATTAGCCTGTCTTTCCAGCTAACACTGTTGCTAACGTCTGTCTTTTATAATTTTGTTTGCAGCTTTTGCATGCTGTAATATTATTTATATTTGGGTTGTTTCACGGTGATATTCTTTTATTTTTATTTTATTTGTTGCTAATAGTGGTGGTATATATTTGTTGGTTGTCTTATTAATTTTAAAATTTTTTGAATAAAATATGTGGGATTAGTGAGATGATCTAAATTTGTGCGAGTGCCCTATCGGGAACCGGTAAGTTTTTGAAATGTTTAAAATTAGTCAATGGAAAAGAAAATAAATTTGTGTAAATTTTTCACTCTTAATAAAATTGATACTGCAACAGTAGTGGAGATCTGTTCGCTAAAGATTTAAGTTAAGCAAAATTTAATTCGATTCTTTGTCAAATTTCGGTAGAATTAAAAGAGATAATTCTAATTAAAGATATAATTTTATTAGTTTTAACGCGACTCTTTTGTGAACATGTCCCTTGGAGTTGTATTAGCGTTTACTCTAATGTTTGGTGTTCCTTGGATCACTCTTGCTTTCAATGCCCTAACCTGCTATGCTTCTGCTTTCTTTGTTAGATCCGTTTTCCTTTCAGTTACTTCTGCTTCTGTTATAGAAGCACGCATGCTAACAGGTTGTTTTTCTTTCGTTTTTTTCTGTTATTGCTATTTCATATTTTCATTTGATTCAGTCGTGAGATTTTGGCTGCGCTGCGGGTACAGATTAAGATTTCGTTACAACTGAGCGTGCACGGCACCAACGCTTGACTTTAACTATTTTAGCTTTTTTCTTGAAACGAATCTGCTTTCTGAACTGTATTCCGCTTCCTGAAAAGACTCATGACCCCTACACTGGCACGGGGTCTGATTCAGAAGTTACCCCTGAAGAATTCCGAAATTTTCATGGAGTCTACTCGAAACTTTGCAAAAATTGGGAATTTTTACTATTTTGGCCAAGAGATAGTATAGAAACTATGGGCCTGTTTCTTTAAAGATTAAAATGGTCAGATTAAACGGATTAAAAATCAGCCGGATTAAAATTAACCCGTTTAATCCGACCATTTTTAATCCTCGGATTAAACGAGTTAATTTTAATCCGTTTAATTCGACATTAAAGAAACAGCGATTATAAATTTTAATCCGTCAACTGTTAATCCGTTTAATCTGTGTTGTTGCACGAGGATTAAAAACTAGTTGAAAATGCAGGCGGCGGATTAAACGGATTAAAATTAATCTTTAAAGAAATAGCAATTAACCAGTTAGGATTAAAATTAACTCTTCCATTTTTTAATCCGAAGTGTGAATAAAGAAACAGGGTTAGATTAAAATTTTAATCATAGGTGCAATTAAAGAAACAGGATTAAATTTAATCCGTTTAACTCGTTTAACTCGCTGAATTAGATTTTATTCCGTTTAATCCGAGGTGCTGTTTCTTTAATGCGGATTAATTTTTATCCAATTCGTTTAATCTTTAAAGAAATAGGGCCTATGCCAACTTTTAACGATTTGTATCAAACTTTTTGATAAAATCGTCGCTAAAATTTGCTATATTCAATTTTTGTTTGGTTGGTTGGTTGGTAAAACTCGCTGAGGGGTGGTTTACCCTTCTTGTCCTTCTGTACTAGCTTTTTCATTCTGGCTGAGGGGGGGGGGTCTATCTGTTTTTTGTCGGTCTGGGAGGTATCTGCACCCCCATTCCCCCACGTTATGCTGTATAAAATATTGTATAAAATAAAATTAGTACAAAAGGGAGAAATGTGTTACAATCGGCAGTGTGTTTTATTTTGTTATCCATAAAAAAGACAAAGACCTATAGCAATGGAAATCGAAGATGATAGCTACGCAATAACGGTTTCTGATTGCATTTTCTGTGCTTGTTTTTGTGCTTTATGCTGGGTCTAATAATTTTTGGAATGCTTTTTTTGCTTAATTTACAGAGTTTATTTTCTAGTTAATCAGAGTAGAAAACTATCGGACCTGCTAACACCGACAGATCGTGTTGGTGGTATCGTTAGAAGAAAGAGTAGCAGTTCCTCCCTAAATTTGCCTGGTTGGTTTATAGTTTCGATTTTTTATGGTGAAAGGGTAATGCTACGATTTTTAGTTGATATACTTTTTGCATTTTTAGGATTTTGTGTCTAGATGCAGACAAGGAATTTGTATGACTGGCGCTTTGATTTATTAATGGCGCCTTGCGCTGCAATTGTGTGCCTTTTATTTAACGCTTTGTCATCGTTAGGTTTAGTTGTAAGCGTGGGGCGCCGGTGGGACTTCGTCCGTGAAATGGGACTAAAGATGGGTCCAAAATCTAGGCTAAAATTACCTCTAAAGATCTCCGGTAACGACGAAAATTGTTGAAAATTGTCCTCACCCGCGGAGACGAGTAGCGGAAATATACCAGATATAATCGAAGAAAGAAAGACGTCACTACAGCACAGGGTATTTCTAGGGATCTTTTCCCGGGGGGGGGGAAATTTCGGGAGATTTTTGTTGCAAAAATGAGCCAAAAATTACTATTTTTGGCGTATCTTGAAAGTGGAACTATTTTTGGCGTACTTTGAAAGTGGAAACGCAAAAAGTTCTCAAAAATGCCTGGATTTAGGCTAAAAATGGTACAAAAAATCAATTATTAAGAAAAAATCTCCGGCGATGCCGGAAAGTTTTGAAAATTTGCCTATTTTTTGCGAAAATGTAGACCCCCACCAAGAGGGAAGCCCAAAACCCGGGGGGAGTGGCGATTTCAGGGGCAACCGGTTTCGGGGGCAATTTCAGAACGGAGAGCGCCCGCCCGCCCCCTCCCCTGTAAAAAATACCCTGCAGCATCTCAGACTCAAAAAATTTGGGCCTGGAGTGGGCATCGAACCCACAACCTTCGCCGAACTAGACCGACGCTCTACCGATTTAGACACAATCGAACCAAGCAGTAAATTTGAATTCTAACCATTCTAACTGTATTGACACTTTTTGAATAGGCATACAGCCTTGCCATAGACCCACACCCCGCGAAACTAGCTGAGCTCAAGCTGACAGGTGGCGGCGCACCATGGCTGCAGAATATACCAAATAATAGAAGAAAGAATGAATGAAAGAAAGATGCCACTACACCATTACAGATCCGAAAAATTCGGGCCTGATTTGGGAATCGAACCCACAACCACGGTTAACTAGACACAAAGCCCAAAATCCTAGGAGGGGGCGATCTGGGGAGGATCTCTAACACATACTCTGGTTCAAGCTATGTAAGGTCTAATTTGAGACGGGAGATTCTTTGAGGTTGGGTTTTAGGAGACATGATAGGTAGGTTAGCATACAGCAGATGTGTATTTTACTTAACCTTATTTAACTAGATTTCATTTATGGTGGTTTCATTTATTCAACTTATTGATTATTCTGAATTCTGACTGAAGGGTGTGCCGTAAACAATACTACCTATATGAAAGCTTAAAATTAGGATTGAAAGGAAGGTGTGAAGAAAAGTGTCCAGGGCAGGGATCGACTCCGCGATCTATGGATTAGTCGTAGAACGCTCTACCGGTTGCGCCACATCCTCGGACAACGAGACTAGATTATTGCGCTAATTTCAGCCGTTCGGAGTTCACGTGAATAGCTGATACTTAATACTGTCACTTAAGGGGGGGGGGGTCGCGTTTTTGGGTGATTTTTCGATCTTCTCCGATTTTGCTCATTTTTCCATATTTTGTACTCCCAATGGGTCCGCGAAACGAGACAAGTGCGTTTTGCGCAATATTGCATCTATCGTTCTGTAGAGTCCTTCAAAGGTGAATCCGACATGTGTTAAACATAGGAAAATGAAAAAGTTACACTAAAAAAGTTTGTGTCCAAAAAATTTTTCGCTGTGTGAGAGACTCAGCTCTCAAATTTTTTCACTCTTGTTAAGGACATAATGTAGAGCGCAGCGAGTGACTTTGGTGCAATTCTGTTGAGAATTGGAATTTTGGCAAATAGCCAAACTCGGAGTTTTCACAAGTTCTGACTTTAAAACTTTGCCAAAATTTTAATTCTTAGCAGAATTGCACCAAAGTCACTCGCTGCACTCTACATTATGTCCTTAACAAGGGTGAAAAAATTTCAGAGCTGAGTCTCTTACACAGCTAAAAAATTTTTGGACACAAACTTTTTACCTTAACTTTTTCATTTTCCTATGTTTAACACATGTCGGAGTCACCTTTGAAGGACTCTACTGAACGGTAGAAGCAATATTGCGCAAATCGCACTTGTCTTGTTTCGTGGACCCATTTTGAGTACAAAATATGCAAAAATGAGCAAAATCGGAGAAGGTCGAAAAATCGCCCAAAAAAGCGACCCCCCCCCTTAAACGTAGTTGTGTTTCGATCGTCAGAGTGTGAAGTGTCGCTAAGGCTAAACTCATGAACTAAAATCTATTCTTGATTAATTAATTTAATTTAACATTTTTAATTCAGCATGGCTGTTTGAACGGTAGTCTTTGGTTAACACTAGATAGTGTTTTATTTTAAAAGAGTGGATACGTGTCTTGTAATCGGAACCTTAAGCCTATATAATAATTGCATGACTATTTGCTTAGTGGTATTGCCCTTATTGCTAATCAATTGTTTTTTGCATGATGTTTGCAGCAACTGACCCTGGCTCTTCGGACTCTGTGTTTGGGCCGCGCTTTCAGCACTGGGGCTCCTTTAGAAAGGTTCATAAAAAGATTAAAGCAAAGGTTGTGAAATCCGACAAAACTGGAAGCCTGTCTTCGCTGGAGTGCCGAAACGGCGGAAACGACTAACTGTGAGCGGGTTTTGAGTTTGAATTTACTAAATTTATGCTTGGGAGCAAGTGTTTAAGCTTTACTTTAGCTTGTAGTTTGCGTTTTTGTGCCCTAAAAACGGGGTCAAACTAACACAGATTGAGTGTGTAGTTTGGGAATCAGTAGTTCTTGCAGATGCTTTAGTTTTACGATTTTTTGTCTTTCTGTCTGAATCTGGGTTGAGCAAAATTGATCTACTGTAAGCTAACTCGATGTGGGAGGGAACCTTCAGTTAACAGGAGAACCAATTTGTTACCTAAGTCAACTTCAACTCAATGTACAAATTTGTGAGTTGTGACATTTCATTTTGTATTTTAGGATTTCCACAACTATTGCTTTGACATCACCATTGCGAAGACCCGTTTACAAGGCCTTATATTACTTTCCAGGAAACATTTTTTAGCATAATACTTTGATCTATTTTGTGTTGTGTATATAATTAATTCCGTCTGCATAATGGTTTTGTGAAACTGCTTTTTGTTTCTACATATCTTTTGCGTGTAACTTGTTAACCTGTTATTTATTCTGTATACTAATTTTTCATTCATACAGTAAAGATACATGTTGTCTGTTTATAAGGTTAGGTATAGGGTTATCCTTATTGAGAAGCTACTCTGAAAGCTTGCTAATCTTGAAGCTGTCATAATTCCAAAAACTTTCCTCTTGAAGTCTTTCGCCAAGCATTCCATACCGAACCGAACCGAACCGAACCGAACCGAACCGAACCGAACCGATTCACTGTCCGACCAGCCCGAGTGGCTAGATAGAACCCATTCAGAGTCCGGACAAATTCATGAACCCTTGCTCAGGGTCGTCCCGATAGGAAAGTTACGAGGTCCCTCCAAACTACTTATAGGTGTAGCCAGACCAGAGATCCAACCTACACAATTAACTCAAATTTCTCAAGTTGTTAAAAGACTCAATGATACAAAATGTAACACTAAGCACCCCTCTACTTCGGTGCCTTAAGTCCTTCAACCAACCGAACTGTTCAAGTTAGGCACAAGTTTGCCTGAAATTCGATCCAAAAGTGTGTGCTACAGTCCCTTCCTAATCCGGTCAGCAATTCCAAAATTATTCATAACAGGACAGAAATGCTTGGAAGAATTTGACAGTTGTGAAACCAACTTTTAAAGATTTTTTATTCTCTTGGTATATTGGGTTTTTAAGTTTGGTATGCTATCGAGCTTGCGAGTCACTGTCCATTTATTCCGACTGCCACCCTTTTACCCCTTCGCTGAGTCGCGTGCTGAAGTTGCAGTTTGGAGGTGGAGATTACTCAAGGATTCGCTCCGCCGGCCGCCACAGAAGAAGAAGAAGGCGGGGTTCTATCCAGTTTCAACTTTTGTGCGTTGTTCAGATGCATTTGAACTCTTAGTTCAACTGCGGATGTTCATAAGTGACTACATCAGAAATTCCCGTTTAAGGGGAGGGGTCCACCATGAAAAATTTTATGGTCACGGATTTTGCTCATTTTACACAAAATTTTGTCACATATGTCCTGCATATCGAGTTTCAATTTCGAGTAGTTTCGTTCAGTACTTAACGAGTAACCGGCTATTAATTGCATGCAATTTGAAAACAGGTGAAAACGGCTGTGCCGCAGCAATTAAAGGCACTTTACACTTGAACTTCCTTGAGAATGGAGCTATATTCGGTTGTGTGTTTGACATCTGATGCAAACAAAGAACTTAGGGTAGCTTTTAATGGGAAAACGTTTCTTTATGACTTTGTTTCGTGATTTTAGGAAGTAGCACCGACGCTGGAAAGCCTTGACCACGAAAATCATTTAACGGCCGATAACTTGAATTTGGTGCATTTGCGGGCAATGGTCCAAGAAGAAAAAATGTTCCCGACAATGAGAGCGTTCGATTGATATAAAAGTTAACGTATTTCGAAAAATTTGAAAAATCGCTATTTTTGAGATTATGGTTGTCAGACCCCCATATTTGACCGTGCACTAACCTGCACCATTTGTGCCCAAACTTGACCTAAAGTCATAAATAATCGTGCGCAAATAGATAGTCTAACATTTTATATTTCTGTGTTGCCATAGCTCTAGGTTATTTGCCAAAAAACGGGAATTTCCTACATTTTGCTAAAAATTGAGATTTCTGCGCCAGAGAAATCTCGAAATCGGACAGAGGTAACCAGGATCAATTGGTATCGTTCGAAATGTCTTGTCATAAGCTGTGATTTGTAGGAAGTAGAATTTTTAATTAGGGCTTACAGCTTTCAGAATATTTCATCAAACTTGCTGACCCCCAATTTTAACATTGCAAAACAGTCAAATTTGGCTGTTCGCAAACTTAAAAAATTAATTAAAAATTTTTGAAGGCCTAAATTAAAATTCTGCTTCCTACAAATCACCCTTCGAGATCGTATATATGATATAGGATGGGCGTTGAAGTGCTCCGTTTTGTCGTTGGCAAGATTTCTCTGGCGCACGGAAAAAATCACCACTTTTTCCGTTTCCTATGTTTAACACATACTGACATCACCTTTGAGATGAAATTACTCGCTAACCGTAAGAGATCCGACCATCATTTCAAAAACTCGTTAAAATATACCAATCGGACAACAAAATGTGTGAAAATGAGCAAAATCGGAGATGGTCGAAAAATCGGCCAAAAATGGACCCCCCTTAAGTACTGTTTCACCGTTTCTGATATATAGCCCGCTAACATAGAGCAGCGACCTAGGGCAACGTTATTGGCCGACCGGGTAGAAGGTTACGAACCACTGCTAACCGGTTGTCCGTTACGTTCACCGGCCGGCCCAGGGTAGCAGCGGCCAGGTGGCTGCTTCAGGTTAGACAGAAAATGTGTTGTTATTATCAGTCCCCGTGTTTACTGCCCGGAACTAAACCGGGAATTGAATGGCGAATCAAAGCAGGTTCTCCTAAAGGGTGCAACTTCCAGAAATCAGACCCCTAACCTAATCCTACCCTATTCAATCATTAGACAGTTGTGGCGGACAAATGTATTTAATAAATCAACTTACAGTTTATAATCATAAAAGGCAAGGGCAAGCACAGCTAATACAAATGGCGCTAATGGCCGACCGTTCGGTACAAAAGATAATCACACACTGACTAGACAAGCGATCAAGCTACCTTTTATATAAGCTGAATGGTTGCTGTTTGATATGATTAGATTGATCGGTTGTTACAAAGTTTGTAGAATCGCAGACCGCAATTGCTAGTTTTTCACATCATCCCCCTGCGAAAGTTTTTTAGCGCCTGCTAAAAATTCAGAGATAACGAGAGTTGCTACCATAATTCGAGAATTAAAAATAGATGGAAAATTTCAAGAAAAAGAAGATTACATGGGCGACCAGTAAGCAACCGTTAAGAAGTCCTGGCGCTTTTACTGCCCATGAAAGAAAGTAACTTCAGAAGTAAGCCAAGCGACTTACAAAAGAAAGTACAAAGTTTAAAGAAAATAGATAAGTTTGGTAGCGAATTGGTAGTCAAATGCAGGCTAATCGAAACTGGGGATTAACTGCGTGCTTGCACATAACTTGATAACATTTTAAACGATACTGCGATTCAAATTTAGATAATGAAAAGAGAATAAGTATAATTCGAAAGTAAAGGATCGAGACCCCATATGAAAAAGTGTACCCTAAAGCCTCTATGGTTAGAAAACCCCATGCACGCAACTCATCCCAACACACAAAACTATCACTCCAACAATTATAATCCGGATTTAACAGTACAGTCAATAAATTTCTATACATGGAGTAAATATGACAGTTTATACTGTACAACAAGCTTTCAAAAGATAATATAGGGCATGATATCTGTACAGCAAAATTCAAAAGATTAGATATGACATTTATGGTAAACAGCAAAGTTTCAAATTCCTAGCTAAGCAAGTATAATAAAGAACAATAGGAAAGTCACAAGTAATTCTATACAACCAAATTGACTAACTATTAAGTAACTAGCAACAAAATAGAATGACAAGGCAGACAAACTATACATATTCTAAAAAAAAGAAAACAACTTCAAACAGAAACAACAGGATTACAGGTTCACGTATTAAAAGCCCAGACAGAAACTGCCGTTTACAGCACAACCCGTCTTAGCTCAACTCTTGGCCCTTGGCTTAAAGCCCTTATCTCTCGGAATTGTGCAATAGCAAATAGCAGTTTAAAAAGAAATACAAAGAATCCCAATAAATTTCAAAGAGAATTTTAAATAGAATTTCACAAACAGCAATATTACATATATTTCCTAACAAGTCTAACAAATTTAAACTAACAATACGTTATCAACTTCTCAATGTTTTCAATGTTTTGTTATCGTTTCACCCCGCGCGAAATAAATGAGTTCCTACGAATTCCACAAAACAAATGCAAAACCTTGCTAAACAAAAACAAACAATAGAATCAAAGTAGTCAAACAAATAGAAACAGAATAACAAGACAAAAATTAAGGCAAGCATTTAAGGCTAAATTTTAAAGTAGGCAGAAAAATTTTAAAGACAAGAAGACTATAAAAATGACTATAACAAGATATGACAAACAATTATGACTATAAAATAAGGCATTTTTCAATATGGCATTGGTATGGCTACTGCGGGGCACCGGCCCTCGAGCCTGGATGGAAGGCGACTACGGGGCACCGGCCCTCGCGCCTTGTCGGAAGACTGGTAGCACCGGCAGGTTGCACCGTTCGAAGCACCGTTGAAAAACACCACTGAAAGAGCCGTAAAGCTGAAACACAAAGGGGGTTAGACAAATAGTTATAAAGAATACTCGTATATACTCGAAAACTGAAGATTTGAGATATTTGCGCCAAGAATTTTGTAGTTAGGATAAACGCAAGACAGAAAAGAAATTCGTCGTTTTATAGAGATTACGTTTTTACAGAAAAAGTAGAAATGCACTGCAAAAGAGAAAAACTGTGACACCGTCATTTCACAGGTTTTATGAGGTATGTTTAAAGAAAGATACAAACTAACTGTAATTCACTGCATCAATACACAAAGCATGAACCTATTTCGCTATGAAGTGTGGCTTGCCGAAGCATAAGTACAAAAGAATACAAAAACAACTGTACAGCAAACAAACTACATAAGAACTAACTCAATATTTTTGGATTTTTAGAGTTTTTAGATTAATATACGGCAAAGACTAAGCGAAAAATACAAAACAAAATGCCAAAATGGAAATATCAAAGTTAGAATGCAAAAGTATACCTGTACACGAACAAAAAAACTTCAAAAATAATACTGTAAAGATTAAATACCACAAAATATACGATATATTAGCAAGCCAAACTTCAGTAATAATTGAATTCTTCATTTAAAGGTATCTGAGGCGTTTAGGTATGAACGTATTAATAAGCCTCTATTAATTGCTTCTTTCTTTCTGGTTAACCATCATATATGTACGGTGTGTACTGGTTAACTGATAAACTTTGCTTGCTTTTCAAATAGACTAATAATTCCAAGAATTCCGATAAAGACAACAGAGAAAAAATACAGGTTAGGAAAAAATACTGAACGTTAGTTTTCAACAAAATTCCGGTTAAAAATAGACAAAAATACAAGACAAAAAAAATTACTGCAAAAAGTAGAATATTGAAAGTAAAAAATAGAAAAAGAAAAAGAAAAAAGAATGTAACTATGCTACCATCACGACAGAAACACGACGTAGAGACCTACGACATGCGCCTTTGCGTGGCAGCTACGCACTAACTTGAAGATGGCCATACAAGTTGCGCGTAATGGTGATATTATGAGCCCAGTGACCGGAATCCTAATCAAAGCGCTCCATGGCTTTTGTACGTATTCCATACGTACATCCAGTACTAAGATCCAATTGCTGAGAATGGCGATGACAAAGCTTGTGGCTGCGAAACTATAACCATATCATTCTTTTCCAAACCAAATCCATTTCTTGTATACGTATACATATGTTGCTTCAGCTTTTCATCAGTGCTTTTTTCCAAACTTTCAGCACTATCCTTGCCCTTATCTTCATTAAATAACAGATCCAAACCATAACCTTTACTTAGGGCAATGTTTACTACAGTTCCCATAATAGCTGAAGTACTATTTATAGAGCCACTTTCCGTGAGAGCTTTGTTTAATTCCATTGTATTCAAGCCATTCGAGCTGGGCAAATCCATACTTGCCTTTCCAGCGTAAACATCTACTGTTGAATATTTGCCAGCAAAATGAGGATCTGGGATACGTATAGATTCCACTTTCAAATCATTCGAACTCCTAGGACATTCACAAATTTCAACTGTCACTTCTTGATGTAGGACGGAATCCAGGGCTTCATAGCCAACTATTAAGCCAGTACTGCATTTTAATAAATCTTCGGCTGGGTCGTTGTGCTCCAATTTGTGCACTGCAGTAGGCAAATCCTCAATGAGATCAGTATGTCCTGAAGAAGTAGGTTCATGATCCTTGTCCAACTGACCAGACTGCAAACACTGAGTCGAATCTGAAGAAGCCGTAACGTGAGAACTTGATCCAGGAGAATCGTGGCCCTGGTATTTTCTGGCCAGGTTATGTGCCTGCTTGGAAAAATTATGTCGTTGATCTGAATTACTAGAAAAAATTCCGTCGCAACAAGTCACTTTTTGTTTGGGGTGGTATGACCTGTTTTGGGGGGTCAAAAACGCAGATTTTCCAAAATTTCGTTCGAAAAAACCACGATTTGAAGGGCAAAAATGTGAACGTCTGCTTGAGAACATCGCGCTTGACATAAAACTACCGCTCATTGGACTCTGATAGCAAGAATTTGAAAATCGACCAGGAAATTTTTGAGATTTGGGCCAAATGGCACTATTGACATACTGAAAAATGTTTTGGCCTCCAGAAAATCTTGGTGAAACGAACCGAGGGAATAGATACCGGTTATAGTAGCAGTTCATAGGTCTACTCCTCACTGCTATAGTCATTTGGTTCTGGGGGTTCGCAAAAAATTTTTCGCCTGAAAAATCCGGACATACCTCAGACGTGCGAAAATGACCATTTTTGGGTGGACTTTTCTGCCTAGAAAAAGAAGTTTGAGGGTTAGGACAAAACGAATAGCTGTTTCTGGTGTAGTTTCCGATGGGGCAACTAGGCATAGCGTTGAATTTGCTCGGGTAAGTAGAACTTGAATTTCGATCAGATAAAGTTGGAAATCTGGGGTATGCAGGCGAGATCAAATTAGGACTATAACGAAATCCATGAGTTGGACGTCTCAAAAAATTTGAGTTCGCATTCGGAAAGCCGACAAAACCACAAGAAAAACATCTGATTGGCGGGGGCACATATAGGCTAAGCAGACTTGGCGGAGAAAAAGCGCGTCTCGGGCTATGCAAGTATGGGGGCAAACGCGAAAAATTTGAGGAAAAATTGGTTGATCTCGGAATAAACGCGAAATGATTGAGCTGTATGCCTCTGAAAATATCACTAGACTGATCACTAAAAGGAATTTGGCATCGTAACTTCAAAGGACACATAGCCACTAAATGGCCTACTTTGTGGCAAAGAAAACACCGACGAAACTGACTCATATGAATATTTCTGGCCCAAAAATGACTAGAACTACGCATTGTAGAATTGTAGTGGCACAAGCTATTCCCCAAAAAATTACTCCAAAATAGCAACTTTGATACTCGAGAATACCAAAAATGACACTAGACACTATTCTCAAAAAATTTGAAAATGGGGAGTTAAAAGGGTCGAAGAAAAATACCAAATGCTCTAAAAATACGAAATGGTACACAAATCTGTTTTCGATTGTGGGATCGATTGGGGGGGGGGTCAAAAATTCGTCAAACCTTGATCTAAAAACTTCAAATTTTGGCCTTAAAATGTCCTAAATTAGGTTCTGAGCGAGAAAATAACGTTCCAAAAATTAATTTCAGACTGAATAAGCTTTAGCCTAAATCGACCCAAAAATAACTTTGGGGGAGTCGAAAAATTTCCAAAATTTGACCAAAATTTCGAAACTTTGCCTCTAGTGCACTTCTGTTGCTCTCATTGCTCTCCTAGTGTTAAATATTCCCGAAAAACAGGAATTTTTACCACCAGGGTTTAGTGTACCTACCTATTCGTAAATTTTTCCAAATGCAAGTTGCACCCTCACAAATAAAAACATAAAAAGTGGTTTTTATAGAAAACTAAGTGTCACAAATAATTATCCAAATCAATTTCAAATCGCAAAAAAGAAAGTTATTTTTCAAAGTTGCCAATTTAGACAAATTTTGAAATTTGACAAACCGGACAGAGGTCCTGTCACGGTCGCCAAATATCAATCCCCGTGTTTACTGCCCGGAACTAAACCGGGAATTGAATGGCGAATCAAAGCAGGTTCTCCTAAAGGGTGCAACTTCCAGAAATTAGACCCCTAACCTAATCCTACCCTATTCAATCATTAGACAGTTGTGGCGGACAAATGTATTTAATAAATCAACTTACAGTTTATAATCATAAAAGGCAAGGGCAAGCACAGCTAATACAAATGGCGCTAATGGCCGACCGTTCGGTACAAAAGATAATCACACACTGACTAGACAAGCGATCAAGCTACCTTTTATATAAGCTGAATGGTTGCTGTTTGATATGATTAGATTGATCGGTTGTTACAAAGTTTGTAGAATCGCAGACCGCAATTGCTAGTTTTTCACATTATGGTACACAGGATACTGTATAAGCAAGAGTTGTAATAGGCTATATCCTATCATAAACGTTTGATACAAGGTACCTCCTAAGCTATATGGCTCTTCCTCAAAATCGCTTGAGTGGACGACTGGCGTGATCTGGGCTGAATTCAGAAAGTGTAGTGCCGGTGTCGCATGCCAAAACTTCCCCCATGCTAAGTTTTCCCCAGGGGGAAATTCTGGCATGCGAGAAATTTCCCCCTTTAATATTTAGCCTAAAAGAGGATATTTTGGCATGCTGAAATTTTCACTTTTTTATTTTAATGATATAATTCTAGTAAGTGAAGAGCCTTCTTCACCTCCTTCAGTTTAAAGAAATCGTTATGAAATCAGCTTTTTCACAGCGTTGGTATTTAGTATATAGACCAACCCTTCCACTTCATTGTGTAACATTGAACATTAGCACCATGCATATTATAAGGTGTGGTTTAATGCTCTGATTACATTTCTTCAGGGTTCAGAATGTCAAAATATACCAAAAATATATATATGAGCGAAATGCGATTCCCAAAGATGCTACGTTCGCATTGGAATTAAATGAAGCAGAATGGGTTGCTCAGTGCAGTAAGTTTAAATCAACCAGGTTGACCTCCAATATTCACTTGGTTGCCGCAAAGTTTAGCTCTGATCGATTTTGGGTGAACAAGAAAAGTAATGGAGAAACTTAGGGCTATACAGTTGATGGCGGCGGCTAGATCAAACAAGCTTGCTAGATGATGAAAAGCAGTTATTTCTGCCGACTGCACAACGGCTCGCCCAAACGATACGTAAAGTATTTTGCTGTGAGATCGTGGAGCGGTGCTCGTGTTGGATCTGTGACTATGATATGTTGTCAGCGTGAAGCAGGCAATATATCCTCCAAAAGCGATCGCTATCATACCGTACATAACAATACTCCAAAATGCGTACAAATAGCTCCTAGCTGTTACCGCATCAGTATTGATATAGGCTACATACCGAGCGGGTGCACAATAGCATTCGTAGCCATTCAACATTAATCCAACAAAAACTGGTGCAGTTAACCATATCAAAACAGCAGTTACGGTATAGTAGAAACGACTGTTAATAACTTTCTTCAACTTCAGTCTATTTGGTGTTTGCAGGAGAAAAGCAAATCTGGTAAAGGCAATCAATACGTGATGACAAAGTTGAACTACCGTAATCCATGCATCTGCAAAGTTGCTGAATCCGTACTGTGCATCGTACGGTATGATAATTCTGTCCAGAATATGCACTAAACGGCAATGTCCAACTACAATCAAAAAGCAAGCATCGGCGGAGATTGCACTCACAAACAGGATGTAGAAAACATTCTGTTTAGTCATTTCTATCACACCTTTGATTGTGTAAATGCAGAATGTTAGACAGATTCCATGTAGTAGTAGAAATGCATAGTCCAGTAAGCTTTTGCTTAGTCTTAATGCTTCTGTATCCATGTAAGGCAAAGAGTTGCATGCCGCAGACGAATTGTTGACTGAAACCGCTGTACAGTTGGTCATCAAGACTGGCATAAGCTAATGTCTATCAGTTGACTAGGAGGATGAATTGAAAAAATAGAAACGCCTGTTTGTGACAAAACAGCTAAAAAAACTACAGGATTTTCGACAACGTTGCAATGAACAAAAGCTTTCAGACAAATTAATACGTTTCGGCATTGCTAAACCTGAAAGTACTGCTCAGTTGGACAGCTAGCCAGTATTTCTATAAGTAATTCATGCGATATTTTTGATTGAATTCCAGCAAATTTATCGGAAATAATTATCTTGATGGAACCTACTGCCAATAAATATGATGAAAATATCTGAATCTGAAAAAAATAGCTGTTCACAATCGTAAGGATTATACTAAGCTTTAAACTAAGTGAAAAATCAGCTTAAACTCAAAAGCAGAAAGTAAAATCTCAAATTCCCAATTTTTAATGTAAATCTCTACTTATTGTTTATACTATAGCTTCCTATACTGTGCAGCTTGGTTGGTTTTCCTGACAGAAATAGCATCTACATTCTCTCTAAGACCACAAACATGGGGAAGTGTAATAGACTAATAAAATGTATCGTGTTTTATCTGTTCTCTCTGTTTTCAGACGTCCTGTGGGTACCGTTTCGTGGCGATCGGCTGTCCGCGGGTACATTAGAAGATAGCAGTAGAGTATGAATTCTAAGCACTCGGCTTGTTATGCACTTTGATTATAGGTTTTTATAACCTACAATTACGGTTTAGCTCTAAAACTATCAAAGAGTTGATCGGTCATACCTATCTTAGCTAGACTCTTTGTTTCTTCCCTTGCTATTCTTGGAAAATTGAACGAATCAGCTTCTTGTACAACATCTACCTCAAATTATATATGCATTATATATGAAAAATATAACACCTTTTTAGTCCGAGTTAAGCTAGGCAACGATGAATCGAAGTAGTTTACCCTGACATTCGGTAGAACGACTTTTCATTTCGGATCAAAATTTTGCACTTGACTGTCTTATTGACTAATTTTAACATCTCATGCCCTGGTTTAAAACCTGCCAAATTAGTTATTTCTCAGGTGTTGTCTAGTTTATTTAACTTCATGACGCAGTACTGTTACCAAACAGCACTAAGCACTCTACTTAAAGCTTACATTTTATCTTCAACTTATAATCCAAGCAAATTACTATTGCGATCTGTACTTAGGCTGAGTGGCTTTTAGACGACATCTTTGGAAATGGGCATTTTTGAAGACTATTGCAGGTCGTGCCAACTACATGGTTTTAGCTTTATTGTTCATACAAGAGTCACGTTTCTGAAATATTTTTGGATAACCTGCTGTGTGGTAACAACTGGAATCTTTACTGCTGTTACTCTACTCGACGTGACTAAGTTCATTCGTGGTGATGTTGCCACAACAGTTAATTTTAATGCAAACACGTCCGTGTCTTTACCAAATTTACGTCTGTGCCATCATTCCAGATTTCGGATGGAGTGGCTGCACATGGAGGGAATTGCACACAAGTCTGATATGATCAACTACTTTTCGTCCATATTTTTAACAGGTAGAGTTGGTACAATCACCAAAGGACACTTAAAAGCCTAAGCAACCGAAATTAGAAGTATGATTGCTGAAGTCATAAAAGCTAAGGTATAGTTCCGATTAAACAATGGTGTGCCTAGTAAATTCGTCAATGTTTGACCACGTTAATAACTGAACAGAGGATATAACCGCACTCCAACTTCATGGCAAGTGATTCAAGCAAACTGTCGGTTCTATCTAATGGTGATTTCATAGTCCCTGTCGCCTCTAGGCGCGCGTCTACGCGCGTAGACGCGCGTTGGCGCGCGTGGACGCGCGTCAACGCGCTACACTCCCATGTCACATTTGGAGGCGCCGCCGCGCGCCGACGCCTCCAAACGTGACATCACGTCCTGGTGATATGCTAGCACTGGAAGCGTCGACGCGCGTCGACGCGCGTAGACGTGCGTCGACGCGCGTCAACGCGCCCATTTGTAGCATGCCAGTTTACGCGCATCGACGCACGTCGACGCGCGTTGATGCGCGCAAAATGATATTGATGTTTGTAGACGCGCGTAGACGCGCGTCGACGCGCGTACACCTGCGTTCGCGACTATGAAGGCACCTTAACACTAGCTGAAACCTTATCGTCATCAGCTTAACGTGTATTTAAAAACAGCATAGCTTATGCGCCTATAAATTTGTTGAATTTGCTAGCAGTCATAACAGCTTAAACTTCTTTTAGCAGCTCATCAGCATTGGTATACAAACAACGCATATACACTATGGTGGGAAGCAGCTGGCAATAATAAGAAGAAAAGAAATGCTATGAGAATTATATTCAACAAAACTCTTTCCAGATACGATGGAGACATGGCAGCTTTACTGCGTGATTCTGGCTACGCATGCACTCAGTTAGTCAAAGAATGTCGGTTGGGCCCGACAACACAAAGCGCTGAGGCATGTTGTCGTAACGCAACAGTGTCTTACCATATCATGGGACAGTGCTTTCAGTTTCAATTCAGTAAGTTGCATTATGTCGCATCTCACTGGCAGCATTATTCACATAGTCCTGTTAATGCTTGGCCACGTCACGATTAGCATCGTCGACCAATGGCGTAAGAGCAATCTTTCAAATTTTTACACTACATTTGCAGTGTGTCATCTAGAAGCTCTCAAGCATCAGATGGCTATGGCAGTCCTTGGCCATATAGGCTGTCTGTCTAAGTTCTGGACCTGTAAAAGGCTACACTCGAGTGAGGCAGCCAAAATTGTGAACAGATAACTCCATAAATGAGAAACTGAGAAATGATATTCGAAAAGCCAGTACGGTTTAGTTAGCTATTAGCTAACTAAACACTGTCAAAAAACATGAGAAAACATGCTGCTTATCTTCAGACAGACGCCAGATTCACGAAGAAGTTGCTGATGGCATTACTATGCGTATAGAATTGCCTAAAAGTCGCTTCGCTGATGCTTCACTTATACGACCATTGGAAGATGGATTAAAGCTAAGTTTCAAAGAGCCAGGAAAGCAAGGCTGGGAA